>JAIPRK010000267.1:0-270596 GCA_025469195.1 Chaitophorus viminalis
CAAAAATTGGTTACGAACCAGTATGCTACATTGCTACAAGACCGTTTCACAAATTTAGCAGTATTGAATATCGAGAGAGATGTTGTTAACTCGTTAAATGATGAAGATATTTTAGATGTGTATTGTACTAAAGACAGAAAAATTTTATTAATATTATTGAGTTGAATTTGTGTATATGTATCATTAATGTGTATTGTGGGGGAATAGGTAGTGTGGGCGCGTAGCTCCCGCGGGTCTGGGTGGTCTTGATATATTTAGCCCCCCTAAAATAAAAGCTCTAGTTGCGCCTATGCTGCCCAAGAAGGTCTAACAGCTGTAGAGACGAAAGGACTGTCGTCATCAGATAGCTGTTTGTCTTTCATCGTATAAGACGTAAGTCTACCCGGAAGGGTCTTAAAGTCTTAGAGACCGAAGAAATATAGGCCCAATAAATGCCGTTATCTTTTTGTCACAAATATGGTATACCAGTCTGCCACCATAAGTCTCACTACTGTAGAGACGAATATTTTTTAATTCTTAACAATGTTCTGAAATTTAACCTAGATCGAGTTGCGAACTTGGTATCACATTGTATTTTATTACACAATATTCTATTGTACTTTAAATATTTAGAGTTATAATAGCACTTTAACTTAGCACTAATTTTCGAAATATTTTAATCCCATTTTCACCGTTTATAGGCACTTGAAATGTTCGATTATAAGTTAAACCTATTATTAAAACATTTAGTTCATACTACTTTATCAACCATCTTTAGAAATAAAAGCTGACCTCTGTCACCCAGAATTATTTTTTCAATATTTTCATACTATTGGTCTTAAGTTTAAAAGGCAAATACGTCAATACCATTCAGCCGCTTCTGTATCATACCTAACCGTGGGTCACTTGGAATTTTTTTTCTCTCACTTTTGTGTGAATCTTTTGGACTCTAATACATGTGGTTAAGAATATTTTGACTTGTTGAAATTCATCGAAAATAGGTAAACATTTACAATTGCTTTTCCTGTAGTCACATTGAATTTACATAGAATTTGTGTTAGTCGTTCAAATCGGAAGATTTATGCGCGTGAATAGGTATGAAAAAAATTTAGAAATAATATTATTCATTCACGCCACAATGAGCTGCAATAACTGTTCGAGAATTGTGTGCCGAAAAAATGCAGAGTGAATAAAAAAAAAAAATTGAAAGTTGTGGGAAAATGATTTCAGATTGTTTTCTTAAAGGACAACGAAAATAACTGGATTTCGATGGTGTGAAATATATGTATAATGTATAATATTATGTTGTGAAACGAAATAATGAAACGTGTTTCTCAGTATCACAGGTACAACTGTGTATGCACTTATCGACTGTCAGCGTGCTTATAACACTGAAGGATTGAAGATAACATAGGTTTTCTTTAACAATATTATGTGTAATATGTTTTAACTTTTAAACGTTTAAAAGCTAACTGTCTGATGTTTAACTTACAGTCTGACAGCAAAAAACAAATCACTAATAAACAATATTTTCCTGTAAATTTAAAAAAAAAAATAGATTCCACCACTCCGTTCAGAATCTAAAACTAGAAAAATCGATCGATATGTTTTTAATTGGGAGAATGATTCGATAATTTGCAGGAGTTGCGCCTACGCATAGTGCACGTAAGACCCGGTGTATTTATCGCAGGAATGGAAACTTCTTTCCGCATTCGCTCTAGAGCTACCCACGATCATATCCGGATACTGTGTATGGAAGGCTCGATGTGAATTCCACCTACAGGCTACGTGTTTCGAAGAAACTGAGGCAAAAATAACTTAGGCCACTGTTGTCTCATACCAAAATAGTCCTGTGCGTTTAGTCGGAATTTATTTCGTTTGTACAACCTTGTCGAAAAATTTTTACAGCCGTTGCAGACGACCTAGGATAATATTGTTTCTCGGTCCGTTTATAATGCGCTTGCGTCACCACAATCAATCCCATTACAGTATCATATTATTTCAGTCCCTAACTGCGGGCTGTTCTCATAATTATTTTAGACACATGAATCCTAACAATATACAGAATCGTTTCTTTGATGTCACACATCCTATACACGGAACGACGACGGAACGTAGAGCACCACTGTATTTTGCAGTAGTTACAGAACAGTGAACAGTTACTATAAGTCGATAATGGTAATAATAGGTTATTGATAAATTATGCTACAAAAAAATATCAATTTCAATAATTATATAATATATATAAAAAAAAAAAATGAACAAATAAAAAATATTGCAATACATAAATTTTTATCGTAATATAGTCAAATATGAATTATCGTAATAATATAGTTTATTTTGATGATAATTATATTTCAATGACCACTCTGTTTAATTATATGTTACATTCGTTTTATTAACCTGGTGTCATGCTCAGATTCTTTGTCTATGGGCACTTATTATTATTATAATTTATAAACACTTCGCCAGAGTAAACAGTGCGTAGGTAAATTACAGTTTCAAATTTAACAGATTAACTTAAATCTAATATAATTTAAACATTAAAGAATATATAATATAAAAATGTATTGCCTACCAAGTAATAATACTCAATATTTGTAATATTATAATTACCATTAGAAATCATACCAAAAATCGAAGTTAACATTTTCGCTGCAGGATAGTGATTTATATAGAATTATTTAATACTTAATTTCGAGTGTTTGCAGAGTTCTACTGAAAGATACTGGAAACTGGCATTAATAATGATAAGGTCTTTCCCAAGGTAATAAGGTGTCGTCATTTCGGACTTCCATGCGTACAACGACTTAATTGAAGTGCTTACTATAGTTGTATTGACCACCAGAAAGCAGTTTCTATCCTATGAAGGTCGATGATTTTATGTTTTTAAATGTCAAAACGCTATATTTTTTTTTGTTGTTTTTTTTTCTTTTAAACTTAATCAGGGGTGGCTCCAGAGACTTGGTTGGGAAGAGGCTAAGTTATAAGTTTCAGAAAACTTTTTATCAAAAAAACAACAATTTTTACAAATTCGAGCCGTATATTTTTAGTTTTGACCTATTAATCAAATATATAATCTATATTTGATTAAAAATATTGATTCCATTACAAATATTTATTAGGCATAATGCTATTAACCTATCTTCCGATATTCTTGTGCGAAGCCACGTTTGATTTTATTTTGTTTTTAACTATAAACAATTTTTTTTAGAAAAATATGGGCTTGGAGGGGGATACAGCCTCTAGGCTCTAGGAGCCCCTTGGAGCCGGTCCTGGTATAAATTGTTATTATACATCATTAACACATATTTGTATATCCGTGTTTTTATCATCTACGTGAAGAACCGTTATGGACCGTACGTCCAATAGGAATCTCATATTCCAATAGGAACCATCTCATCTATGGACGTGCTGATAATACACACCTCACAAATACACATTAATTTATGCATATTATTATCACCATTAGGCGGCCGCGACTGTGGCGGCGACGAGTCATTGGAATGCACTCAACAACGGGTCACTGAAGATCGTATGAATACAGATATTAATGTCCGTACGTACGTCTATTGAACTGCATCGCCATCTGAGCATCGGAGAATATGCTCCTTAACGTATATATGTAAACATATTTTGTTTTCTCGTCGTTTGCACACGTCATCGCTCACGGATATATATATATATATATATATATATATATATTTTTTTCCATAATAACGACCACGGAAAGAGTCCACCATCTACCGCCGCCGCGTGAGTCATGTGCGAGAATCCCACGTACCGTCGTCGTAGGAGTACCAATAGTAGTATCAATAAGACATAAAACAAAAAATTATATGACACTCAAGCCCATGATTCGCCCATTATTGTTGCTATGCACTTTCACCCCATTCGTCGATTCGTGGTACAGGTCGATCGCTGACCTATTCATTTCGTAAACATTTTGGCTTTTGTTATTTTTGTTGTTTAGACTAATAATACGATATTATATTCTAGACGTTTTTATTTTCGTCGAGCCAAAACAGGATATCTCACGGACAACTTGTGCAGTTACTTGTGCACTATCTCGGCTACATAGCGTCAAAATGAAAACCCACATAGGATCATACGCAATATATTATATTATTATATAATTTAACGTATTCTCGACGAATAGCCGACATCAATAAATATTTTTTTTTTTTTACCCATGAGACATTACAGTATGACAAATTATTTTTTCCACGAAAAGACAACATGAATAAAAATAAAAAATAAAAAATTCGAATATTTGAATACGAAACTACAACGATTAGGAGTATAATAATAGCAAGAAATCGTTTATACATATCATTACATTAATGCACCTTATTAGTACCTGCGTTTAGATCAGTTATAACATAGTACATATGTACTAACAGGTACTAACAGGTTAGAACATCCCAATATTATGTCAGTTAACTAGAAAATAACAATAGTAATCGTAGATTATCCGCTTACGAAACCATAGAACAATTATTGTTTTCTGCATATGTTTGCGTACTTTGAATATAATACATGTAGATATTACATTTCTAGAGTTTTTGAGAACCTATCGAATTTTAAATGGTATATTATTTAATAAATCTATATAAATAATATATATAAATGTAAATTAAAAAAATAATAATAATTTAAACATTATCTAATAGCATAAATAGCAGGATATTACAATAATATTACAAAAAAACGGTTACAACATATATCATTGAAAAAATAGCCTTAGTTCGAGATAAGAATAATAAGTGGTTCAAACCACTTTTAAAAATTAAAAGTATAATAATAAATGATGAAATATATTAATATTAGGTACTTTAACTCCAGGACAAATCACGTAATTTAAATATGATTCGTTATACTGTAATAAAATACCATAAATAATAATAATAATAATAATAATAATAACATTTTTTTCCACACATTTTTGGAATTAAAATACATATATTACAATTTTTTTATACATAAATTCTAGTCCTGTTTATATCATATGGTAGCTTGTGGCAGCAAGTCATTGGCAGTACAGATAACATGATCTCAAATAAAATCCAGTCAATACTCTACGTGCGTACGAAGAACCCAAGAACACACCGTGATTTTGCTACTATTTTAGGAATGCCGATTCAACCACTTTCGTTATACCGGGTGAAACAATGTGTGCGCACGCATATATTATATATAGTTATAGTGGGTCAAACAACACGCGATGAGGTCAGCGGTTATTTAACGAGTCTGCTATAGTGAACGCAAACGTCCTACGATATATTTCTGTAGAAACACACATTCAAGCGCCGCCAGTAAATTCACTAAAAGGGTGTATACAGTATACGTATAGTATTATACGCTGATTTATAAATAATGCTTAGATTATTCAAGTTAAATAGGTACGTAGGAACATTTTTTCAAATTATAATACAGTACAAATAATAAATAGATATTAATTACACACATTTTCACTATCTTTAATTTTTTTTTAATATATATATTTTTTTTTTTTACAAAACCAAAGGATGTAAATATTGCGGTAGTACATTTTTTATTTCCATATTTTTTAACATTTAAGAATATTTTAAAAGTCATTTGAAGTATAATCATGACAGATCTTACTGATTATTTTTAATGTATTCAACAATATTTCAATTGCCCAATGGTTGTAAATCGGTAAAATATATTATGATTAATTGACTTGTGGTATAATCATTCATTAATGGAATTTTCTGTAAAATACATTATGTATATGATAGAACAAAGAATATTTATTTATAAACCATTATTATTTTATCATTACAAGCTTTACTGCTTTAGTTTAAGATTTGAGAAGAAATGGTTGATACATTTTTTTGACAGTTCACTAAATAAATACATGAATATAATACCTATACATACTATTGTTCCCTTACTTAAGATATAGGGATGACTCACCCCATGGTGGGCGTCATTTGTTGAAACGAATTACTAATTAGTAATTACACACTGAATATGTTTTTGTATGCAGAAATTCCATTCAAAATCATTGTTCGACCATCAAGTGTTTAGCATATTCCAGTTGTAAATGTATAATATAATTGATATAAATATTAGTTTTTTTAAAGATCACCTACCCAAAGCATGTATTCGCCACAAAAAACGTTCAATAATAGTAAAATAATACTATAATGAATTGCTATAGCAACCTGAAAGAGTACTTACGAAATTTTAAACCTTACATCATGTGTGACTCTAATGTAGTAGGTAGAATTAATGTCAAAAAAATATTAATCAAATTTTGATATATTACACAATAATCTGATGAAATTAGTGTTCTCAAGTATTTAAATCTGATCACACCCTGAAAAAGGCTGAACCGTTTGAGTACCTAATGCCTATAATTATTATATTATTTAGAATATGGTATGCATTTTCCCATACTTCATGTATTCTTGTGTTCTGTGAAAACACCTTATATGCATTGTTTTCCCATACTTCATGTATTCATGTGTTCCGTGAAAACACCTTATATGCATTGTATAACAATTTTTAACATGTCAGATGTAACTGTAGAGAACCAATGACGTCAGTGTGAATATTCACCACACACGTTTTCAGAGCGAACCTGTTAGTTGTTATGACTTACATTTGCTTGTTATAATAAAATTTTTAAATATATTGTAAGATAATAAAAAAATTTAAAATATTATTATTATTATTATCATTACTATGGTTATTGTCAGAACACGCATGGACATCACGAACTGCAGAGAGTCGTTTTTTAAAACTTCTATGTGATCAGTAATACTACATCTTTATAATTTCTTATTATGCTTACAAATCTTTAACAATAGTTGACGTGCTAATAATATGTATCAGTATTTATTTTTATTTTTTCAACGTTGAGTTTAAAAATACAATTGTGCATTTGAGCGTAGTACCTATATAATAATAGGTATAGATACTCGATTTTAACATAATATGTAGGTATGCATAGATATGGGTGTATCATTCGAGATGATAAGTTACTAAAATATTATAATGTAACATATTATAGCTATCAAAGCGTTAAATAAGAATATTCAACTGAGTGTACAGACGTACAGTATATATGTATATATTATAATAATATCAAAGTTTGATCTTAATGTGTAATGTATATACTCGTTGTAATTGATATAAGTGTTTATAGAGAATACTTAATGTAATCATGGTACGTGTATATGTGGGTTTTAATAATTGAAAAACAAAAATCAATTATTTATTGCATATACGTATATAAGAAATATTGCAGTAATAATTATTATAAAAAATGGCGTGGCGTAATCGATCAAACGAATGTGAATAACGGAAGAAAATATCAAAAGTGTACTACAATAAATTATTGTTGTTTCCTAGGTGTAAATGTTTACGTATAGGTATTATAGGTGCAGGGATTGCATACCTATTCGATTCCAGTTTGCCTGACCCATAGTAATAAATGATCACTAATTATGTTAGGTTTTTATTTTCTTATTACTTATTAGTATAATAATTAGTAAATAATAACTGTTATTATTATTATTATTATTATTAATATATTTTTTAGTCGTGTGTATTCATGATAATCAGTTCCAAAATTTACCAACTAATTTTCGTACAGTGCTTTAATGTGAGTTTTTTCATGTTTTACTTATACATACGCATAGTCGATGGCCTTGTTGTAATTCGCAACTAATCAAAGTTATACTTATTCAAATAATAAATTTGCTAAGGATTTTAAAGACGACACGTGACACAGCAATTGACGCTGATAATTTAACGTTATTAAACCTTAGAGCCGTATAGGCCTATCTCACCGATGTCAGAAAACATGTTACAGAACGTGTAATATTATAATATTATAACCTCCGAGTGGGCATATTGTGCACATTAAACTCGTTGTGTGATTATGTAAGTGTTGGGATTTATTTTTACTTTCATTAAGTATAATCTTTTTAAACTACATCGCATAAGTCCTAAGTGTCTTCGATCAGCAATACAATAATGTTTGTCAGTTGGATGTTTATTTTAGTCCAACCATGTTCAGATAAAAAAAAAACCATAATTTTCTACCTAAAAAATAACGACAAAAAATATTAATTAACAAAAAAACCTTACATTCAGACGGGTCAAGAACTTTGATCTTGCTGTTCTCGAGTTATAACACTTTTTCTTCGTATAATATTGTTATTGTATTATCGTTATCGCATCGTTATGTTCTTTGTTCGACCGCATCACGTAGAGTTAATACCGTACTGTTCGTTATGATGATGATGATGATGATGATGAGTGTGATTAATTCCTGTTTGATAAAGACATAGCAAAAACTATAGTTTTAACTCACAATTTAACTTCACAACTTCACATATAATGTATGTTGCATAGTTTTATACATTCTGAATTGTCGAAATTATCTCAATATCTTAATTAAGGTTTTGAAATTTATCAATAAAACAGTTCTATCCGCGTCACCGAATTTCCTCTGTAGTTTCCTTCGTTTATATTAATAATATGCATATTATACTCTGGTCGCGATTTAACGTCATTGTAAAGTTAACTTCTTATGCAGCAAAATGGTTCATTATAAATTTTAAATCGTCGCACTAGATTAAAGAAAATAATCTAATCGAGAAAATGAATAGTAAAAATACATACACACGAAACAAAGTCATAATAATAATAAAAAAATTCTATAAATGTCTTTTATATTTGCGTGCTATTTTTCAGATCACACGGCCCAAAAAAAGAACTTATTCATCTATGTCTGCAAGTCTGAAACACACGCAATAATACAAATTAGTTTTATCTATTATATCTATTATATTTATTTGAATTTGATGTGGTAATCACACCGTGAAAAAAAAATTACAATTTAATCCTTACTGAATATTTTTTACAAAGGTAATCTTTTATAATTATATTAATGCGATGTGTACAAAATGCATAGCATAATGATATATTCAAGGTGTTGAATGAAAAATGATTATACTTCAACCGTTGCAGTTACACAATTGTAATCATTATATTTATTTTTAATACGGTTTTATTTCTCATTTTTAAAATATCTTTATACCAAGATTCATATCTGAAATGATTATACATATATAAATATAAGAATACCGCATGTTAAAAATAATATTAGTCAAAGAACATTTTAGAAGCATCGGGTGGCTAATACATAATTTATACCTATGATGTATCAAATACGTTTACTTCAGCTCACACTATTATGTTTTCACCAAGTAATAAATCAAGTTGTTTCAAGTTCGAACCGATAGCTATATGCATAACGCTCAGTCGTTCTATGTTGCTACACCTTTTTCATTTTGACTTATTAATCTGATACTAATAATTTATGTAATTCGTCAAAAATCGAGTTTCACTAGCGATAACCATGATCCACGATTTATTCATTATTGCGTTCAATCCCTTGCAACCACCTAATATTTAAGACGATTTTAATATCGAACAATTGAACACTCCACCGTTCGAGCCAATGTACTAGTTAAATATTTAAAACGTTTTGATGAAAAATACACAAAATAATAATAATAATAATAGTAATAATAACTTTAAAAACACAACTCTCCAGTGGCATTTACGCTTATTGTAATTAACTTATCGTGTTTGGTTATTGAAAATCCTTACAAAATAATTTATCATTAAAATATCTAAAAAAAAAAAAAAAAATTAAAAAATAAAAATGTGAAAAATATAAAATTAATAATATATTATCTATTTTAGTTATATATAATGCGCAACCGGTCGTACACTACTCAACTCATAATACTCTACGCATTTATTTATATAGATATTTTATATAAAAATGTTTTGAATAATATAATATATATTATTTTGTCCATTTTTGATTTTAAATTGGTTTTGTATAATACGTGATTTTTGTTCAAATTAAATAAAATATTTTTATTTTTTTTTTAATACATTTACGAGTATTAACAATTTACAATTTTTTGTTTTATTTCATTTTAATAATATTGTCGACGTCCACAAGGACAAACAAGTTAGTTTAGTTCAGGGATTTTGTATTATACATGATTTTTGTGTTCTGCCCAAAAAAAAATGTATTTAAATTGTTTGAATTCATGATGATTTTAACTCTTACATAATAATATGTTCACTTAATATATAGAACCTACACTATGCAATATTATTTATTAATAAATGTTCGGTTTGAACAAAAATACAATACTAACAATTAATCAATAATTCGTAATTATTATTATCATCCGAATCATTAAATTCTAATAAGATGTCATAAAAAGAGAAGAATATAGTAAAATACCTATAATGTTTTAATTATAAGTTTAATTGTACTATTCTTAAAACTTATAAGTCACTGCATGTTTATAGTTAGTAGTGTTTTATATTGTAAATATATACAGATGGCAGATACACACAAAGATCTATATGACCTTGTGACTTATGGAGAGTACCTGCTTTCAGTTTAATAATTCTAATCGACTACTCATCATGTTTGAATAAAACTTTATTTTAATTCACATTAATTGTCTTCTTAACGTTTATGGTAAATCATTATAATATTCATTAGATCTTGAATAATCAATGAACATTTGTTATAACGAAATAAAATGCGTCTAGGACGTACAATTTTAATGTTTTGTATGGCCACTAAGAAAACTATAATGTATAATAATTTTACCATACTAACTTAACACTTTCGATAATGTTGACGATATAACGACTTTTTGAGACCCTGCTAAATCTACATCGATAAATAATTAAGCCAAACACTTTTTTCATACACTGAGTATTAATATTATGTATAGTGAAATATAAATAATAATTATATTGCATTCTTAGATAATCAGAAAAAAGCAAAAGTTAGCACTCATTTTCAAGTGTTGCAAACTTGCATCGTAATAGGGTCGTATATAAACATCATAAACGGATATTATGATTTTTATATTTTATGTGTTCAACTATTGGTTTTACACGGTTATATGACTTATAACTTATAACTTATATATGAGTGTTTTTATTTTCTTGGAGGATATTATAAGATATTTTAAGTCGGAAATAAAATGTTACAGTTTCTCATTATTATCTGGGAAAGTTTTTAAAGTGTATGAAACACAAAGATTTCAATCATAACCGTTACAGCAAGACGGGAAATGGAAATCAGATGATACAGTTTCATATTCAATGAGCACTTTATCGCAATATGCCAATACGTGTAATAGAAAGTTTGATTACCGTTATAACTTCTAGGTGGAACCTTCATGTGCCTAGAGAATCATAATTCTATAACTTATAATATTGTGATTGCTGTGATTGAAATTTAATATTCCATTTGACGTAAACTGTTCAATTTTACCTCTGTTGCAGTTTTGCAGCAAGTGTCGCCTAATAATCTCAGCATACTATTTCAAAAACACTGAAAATATAAAATATTCTAAACATCCGTTTTCTCTTTTTGAACCTTGATGAATAAGCATGAGAAAATTGATTACGGTAATTTTAACCTAACCTAATCTAACCTAACTTATTACTAAAATGTGTCCATATTAAAGCTCATGAACACTTATGGTACATTTATTGCGAATACCGGACACTGCAGATTTAAGGTTTCTAGACTCTCCCGACATTGCGGATATATATGCATATTATATTGGTGTATTCATGTACACCAAATCTCGACATTATATATTAAAAATACCTACCCATTTGTAGAGAGTGCATTGGATCAGTGGGTGAACTAAGCTCCGCGTATGCTGAACATATTTTTTTTAAAACCCATCAACGCATTATTATCGTGCACTGTGCAGTGTCGAAAATGGACTTGGGCCGACGAAGCGAGCACGTTTGTCTTAATATTATGCGCGAAAAACGCGCAAAAGTACGCAACAATTATTGTTTATTATTTCGAATCAACTGTGTTCATATAACTACCTATACGCGTTGTCTTCGGTCCGCAGAGTCGAACTGTTGAAATTGAAATACGACACACGCAGTCCGTTGAATCATAAATTATATTATTATAAATATTGTAATACATAATGCGCGTTCGTCGTCCTGCAAGTACATATAGGTGTGTACACCGAACAAAAACACATAAACAAACGTACAGGTTAGTGTGTATGACATATGTATGTACGTAAACATAATATTTTCAATTTCTACACAACCGCACGTGATGCAAACAATACTTGTACGATAGACCTTGAATTATTGTTTGAAAATATTATCATCGCCGTCGCCGTCGCCGTCGCCTGAGCGTTAGATTATGTCCTTTGATTTCGTAATCGCAAAAAATACCGAACACTTCCGTTATTCTTGAAATGTATACTCGTTCGCAGCATCTGCAAATCTCGCAACATTATGCACCACATAATGTAATAATATATGGCCATCGGTAATGTAGCCATAACTGATTATTATTATTTGTTACTTATTATAGTAATTAATTTATTAAATACGTCATATACTTGATGACTGTAGACTGCTAATTAATACTAAACATTATTATATATTATATTTTGGCCGCAGTCAAACACGTGCGTTGTTGCGCGTAAATTAATAAATTTAATATTTAGGTAGACATGTATGGTTTGTAGTATTTTAAAGTTTAAACGTGATACTGTTACGATACGTGATACGCTGTACAATAAATCGGTAAATATTATAATATTGTGAATGTAACCATTATTAAAAGTAATGATCACTTAGCCCACACTGTTTTAATCCTCGTTTCACCATCCGTCGACGCATAATGTTGAATATAATAATATAGTATATGTACGTATATTATGTATATACTTCTTTCATACAGTGATCTGCAATGTTACATTTCAGACGCATTTTTAAACACTAAATTTGAATAATTCTCTTTTTGCCTGAATTCATGTGTATAGTGTGAATTGCAAAATATAATTGTTTACTCATTGTGAAGATAAAGGCAACACTTTCGTTTATTGTAATTACCTGTACGCAAACTTAAAGCTAAACGAAAGAATTGTAATTGAATGTGTATGTATACATATTATAGTATACATTACAATATAATTTGTTTCACATTCTACTCAGATATTTATATTTGCAGAAGAATATTGTTGAACTCGTACTCGTTGAAATACATACATACATATTTTTATTTGAAAGTATTTGAATAAATATTTTGATAAGTATATACTATGTATTCTACAGTATAAGTACCTATACGCTATTGTTTGTTCTACGAATAACGTCGTGTTCGCTCGTTCAAATAATTGTAAATAGGTTCACGTAAATAACGTATTGTGAATAAAACTAAAATAAGAATTTCTTTTTTTAGATTCTGAACGGAGTCATGGAATCTATTAATTTTACAATGATGTGTGTTTTTTTTTATTTTTTTTTATTTTTTAATTTTTTTATTTTTTTTTTTTGTGTCTGAGAACATGATTTTTGGCAGTAAAAATGCTTCGATTTTCTTAAAAAGCAGCATATTTGAAAGAAAAGTGAATGTAGATGGTACTTGGGCAAGTCAAAAATCCAACTTTTTCAATACTTTTTAAAAAAATAAAAAATAACGATAAAAAATTACAAAAAAACGGGACATTTTACGCAAAATCACGTTTTTACAAAATACATTTTTTTTAAATGCTCTAACTCAAAAACGAAAAACCGCAACAACTTGAAATTTTCACCAAGTCTCTATATTGGTTTTATACATAGTTAAATTTCAAAGTATTTTAACATATTTTGACTTATTTATAGACAATTTAAATATTCGATTTTTGTAAGATTTTTTTTTAAAGTATCTATAAAATTTTTTGGCTATCCGAAAACTCTTGAAAATTTAATACAATGTTTATTATAAGTTATATTTATCATAACTAAAAAATATCGGGGATCGTTTGACTCAATTTTTTTTTTTATAAGCCCATAAATTTCAAATTTGTATAAAATATGTTAAAATCGCGATTATTTGCAAGTTATTTTGTATTTGAAAATTCATAAATTTTTTTCTGTTTATACTTATGGTTTAAAATTTTAAAACTAGGTTGTCCATGAGCTAATCTTCAAAAATATATAAAAAAAAATTCTACCGGACTTAAAGGAAAAAAATTTATGACTCTTTGAAATTTAAATTTTTACGAAATTGCATACTATTGCATTATATTTCAATTTAAATACCTATAAAATACTATATTATTATATACCCATTTTAGACCAACATATTAACTCCGTTCAGAACCGTTATTCGTATACAATGATACCTATCATTGCATTCAAATTTAACAAATCCATTTTAATAATGACCTATCCTATAAACGAGGTGCATTCCACCCCCAACTGTACAGCAGAGCGAGGCTTATCCGGTTCTTTTTTCTTTTATACAACACTGCTGCAATAATATTATTCTGGCAATCAGTTGATGTATATTATATTATATTATTTTATGGGAAAAAGGACATTCGAGAATTTCGATTCGGGAAAAATACCGGTAACCTATCATACATTATAATATATCATATTATTTATAAATTATAACATTTTTAGTAAATAGTTATTAAATATAATAATCATTAAAAACTATCAGCGGGTTACTAAGATGACCGAACCTTTTTATTTCAGGTCCTAACCCCCTCTCCCTTGTGAGGCCCTTGGTTTTTACTGTACAAATTCATGCATAATAGTAAAATAGGTTACCGGTATTTTTCTCGAATCGAAATTCCCGAATGTCCTTTTTTCCAAATGGAATTTATCCCAGAAGTCCGTATGCCCGAAAGCCTTTTTCTCAAATGTTTTGCCGATGGTTATAATTCCCAAAATGGAAACACAAAAAAAAACGGGTGGGCCTAGCTTTGCTGTACAGTTGGGGGTAGAGTGCACCTCGTTTATAGGAGAGGTCATTATTACAATGGATTTGTTAAATTTGAATCCAATGATAGATATCATTGTATACGAATAACAATTCTGAACGGAGTTAATATGATTGTTTACAATGTGTATATAATAATAAAGTATTTTATATTTATATTGAATTATAATGCAATTTCGTAAAAATTTCAATTTCAAACAGTCATAAATTTTTTTCTTTTCAGTCCGGTACAAATTGTTTTATATATTTTTGAAGATTAGCTTATGAACAACAAAGTGTTAAAATTTTGAACCTTAATTATTAACAGAAAAAATTTTATGTATTTTCAACTGCAAAATAACTTCCAAATTATCGCGATTTTAACATAGTTTATACAAATTTGAACTTTATGGACTTATAAAAAAACTTTGAGTGAAACCATCTCCGATATTTTTTAGTTACAATTAGCATAACTTATAATTAATCCTTTAATACATTTTCAAGAGTTTTCGGACGGCCGAAAGAATTTTATAGATATTTTTAAAAAAAACTTACAAAAATTGAAAATTTAAATTGTCTATAAATAAATCAAAATATGTCAAAATACTTTGAAAACTTAAGTATGTATAAATAATGCCAATATAAAGATTTGGTGAAAATTTCAAGTTGTTATAGTTTTTCGTTTTTGAGTTAGAGCAAATTTCAAAAACCGATATCATTTGTCAGTCTAGAATATTATACATTATATTATATTTTACATGTAATTTTATATCAATATTCACTGTTCAAACGCTTATAAAAAAAAATTGTGCCAATGGATTTTAATAATTTTTGAATGACAATAATAACTACTTCTGTGGAATCTTCTATTAAGTTTTCAAGTATTTTGTATAAGTCGATTTTTTTTATCACCGATTATAAAAAAAAAAAAATTTAAAAAATTCGAATATTTTAAATGCCTATAAGTAGCTTAAAAATCAATATAATATTTTGAAAAAAATATTACATAGAGGAAATGCCTTAAATATCTTAATAACTGGTAAAAATTTCAAGTTTCTGTGACTTATACTTTTTGAATCATAACAAATATTTAAAATCGTTTGACGATAAATCGCTATTTTATGCAATTTCGTAAAAATTTAAATTTCAAACGGACATAAAACTTTTTCCTTTTGGTCCGGTAGAAATTTTTTTAAAGATTTTTGAAGAGTAGCTTATGGATAACATAGTGTTAAAATTTTGAACCTTAAGTATGAACAGAATAAATTTTATAAATTTTTTATCTACCAAATGACTTACAAATTATCGTGATTTTGAGACATTTTATACAAATTTGAGCTTTATGGGCTTATCAAAAAGATTTTAGTGAAATGATCTCCTACATTTTTTAGTGACTATAATTTTAACTTATTATAAACCTTGTATTAAATTTTCAAGAGTTTTTGGATATCCAATTAAATTTTATAGATGTTTAAATAATAAATTTTTACAAAAATTGAAAATTTAAATTGTCTATAAATAAGTCAAAATATGTCAAAATACTTTAAAAACTTATCCATGTATAGAAAACTCCAATATAAAGATTTGGTGAAAATTTCAAGTTGTTGCGGTTTTTCGTTTTTGAGTTAGAGCATTTTAAAAATATGTATTTTGTAAAAATGTGATTTTGCGTAAAATTTCCAGTTTTTTCGTAATTTTGTTATCGTTTTTTCGATTTTTTAAAAAAGTATTGAAAAAGTTGGATTTTTGACTTGCTCAAGTACCATCTACATTCACTTTCCTTTTAGATTCCATCACTCCGTTCAGAATCTAAAAAAAAAATCTAAAGAACACAATATTAACAAAGTTAACTTGCATAGGTAGTGTATATATAAAGTTTATATTTATTGACCGTGCCAGTATGCTACATTGCAGATGGTAAATATTAAAATTATTAGCACTATATTGTTCAAAAACTCAATGTTCAAAAAGTTTAATCATAATCAAAGTATTTATTATCTGATTACGATATCGGAGATAGTATGTGAACAGATTTGTGTAAAATGAGTTTTACAAAAACTATTACAAATAATAATTGCATGGCAAATAATTATGGAGTTGCGTGCATTATATTTAGTGAGAAAAATTGTGGATTTTTAATAGTATTGTTTTAATCATATAGCCGGTGTACCTGGGTGTTTTTTGATTTATATTATTCAAATTCATACGTATTTAGTCATTACATGATTACGTTACCATTTATCGGCGATTAAGATAAATTATTGCACAGATCCGATTTTATAAAATCGTTAATCGTTACTCTAGACGACGACCTCTGTTCCTCGTGTTTTTATAAATAAAATACTATTTTAGTAAAATAATAATAATATTAGTTTTTAACAATAACCGTCGGAAAAAAAGCTTTCGGGAAAAAGGTCATTCGGGAATTTGGATTCGGGAAAAAGTCGTTCGGGAAAAAAGGTGTCGGGCATACGAACTTTCGGAAAAAATACCATTCGGGAAAAAAGTCATTCGGGAATTTCAATTCGGGGAAAAAGGACGGGAACATACGTGATATGATATATTAATAATTTTCTTCGTAGAAAATATTTAGAAATTCATAAAATGATTGTCATATAACATAAATTATAATGTACTATTACAGCGAATCAAGAACGATTGAACACATTTGGGGGTTTTTTTTTTTTCGGAGAACACATAAGCTTCTACAATAAATTACGATGATGCTACAAATGAGTTTTCTGTGCTCAAAGCCTGCGAAAAAAAAATGTTTGACTTTAACACATAATATTTATTATAAAATGCAGTCCATTCTACAAATATTGATTTTCTTTTTCACATGAATAATGTATTATAATAAAGAGTATATTAATATACTCAAAAAGCTTATTATATTCTTGGCTTTTAATGTATGGTATATTTAATTATTGAAAGTTTACTGTATAGACTATAGGGCCCGCAAAAATTTGTTGTATATTGATCCAAAATTTGATATGGGAGGAGGAACTCGATGACGACACACGGCAAAAGGTTACCGCGAAGTCAAATGTAATCGATTTTATACGCATATCGCGTGCGTTTTTCCTCATCATATATTATTATTATATATACTGTATACATCCAATGCGCATGCACGACGCGGATGTAATAATTCAGCGCAAAAATAATGGGAGGAAAAAAGCCACGGCGGGTAAACGTGACATTGGACAGAAAAACGACATTGGAGGTTCCGAATACGCCTATATACGCCTATATAATATACCTAGTGTACTAGAAATTATACAACGCGCGCGTACGACGTAAACGCGTGTAATATATAAATCTCGCGTGGTTGAAATTATTTGTATTTGAATAATCAGTAAATACGGCATATAATCATCATTAAGATGCTGTGTTCATATAGTAAGCAACAATACAGTAATGGTAATAATATCACAGTCACACAATGGTGTACATGAATTATTATATCATAAGTTCGCATATCCGACCAGGGTTTCGCGTTTACTCGACTCTGCGCTGAATAGGTACTATAGTCTATAAGGAGATTGCAAGCCATGACTTTTTGTCTTAATCTATAACACGCGCCACACGGAGACTTAAACATTTTCTATATTTACGCGTATCGATCAATCTATTGAAACAATAAGAACTTGGAAATCTGATTCGAGTTCATCACAAAGCCTTCTTGAAATTAACTTTCCCCACACTTTTCAATTTTATACGTAGCGTGCTAAAAAATTAACGTATGTTGATTTATGTTCCAGATTTGTTTTACTCTGTTTGGGAAATGTCTGGAGACAAAATCAAAAAATTGGGTTAGTCGATCGACAGTAGACTTTATAAAAAATCATCATTATTTAAATAGGTTTTCAAGATAATTATCGCGTCCATTGATCGATCGGTGCGTTGGAATTAGAAAATGTTCAAATTATCTCTTGCGATAGAAAATTATGGTTTGCAAGCCCGTTATAACCATAAATTGTATTATTATTAGGTATTTATAATAATATAACAGCTGCGTTATCACGATGGTGATGCCCTGTACGGTTTATCTCGATTGCCGTGCGTACTTTTACGGTGCTTCTGATTTAAATATTATACAGCTGATGTTATCGTAAAAAAAAAAATAAAATAAAACCCACATCATAATACGTGCTATATTATAAAACTCAAAAAGGACATTGGTGCTTGCATAAAGCCTTCTGGCGTACCGAGGCTATAGCCTAGGTAGCCTAGTCGGAAATCCGGCACAGCATCCGACCGTTTCGCAACGTGAATTTCTTTAATTGTTATTTATTATTGTTAGGTAGGTATATCATCAAGTACTCAGCTGCGCGAATTAGGCACGAAATACTGCGTTTGAATACAATTGACCGCATTAGAAAACAAAAGAGTTATGACGATTTATTTTCCTTGTTTGCAAATGGTTGGTTGTTATCAAAAAATAAAAACAAAAATAAACTTAATATGAAGTGAAAGGACCAAGTATATATTATATTATCTAAAATAGAATGTTTTTTTTCCGGAAAAATGTTTTCAAGAAAATCATAATTTAATATACAAAATCTATTAAATTAAATGATTAAACATATGACTCCAGTGTAAGTTACAAATATTGTCCAGTAGTTTATAAGATAATCGTGAGGATAACACGCACATGGTACCTATTCTTTAGTTAACCTGATTTGACTCAAAATGTTATTATCGAGCGAGATAGGTACATACTTAATTAAATTATTATTTTATAATGTTCAAATTTCTAGATTTTTATGATATTCGAAAGAATTTTCACGATGTCATTATTATAAATTATAATTATTATTTTTCATTTTAATATAATATTTGTACCTACTCTGATGATCGAAATTGCCGTGTATTGAAGAGATAACTCAAATAACCATAATACAATTCTGATATTGAATGAATATTTAATTTAATCTTTATATAATTTTATAGTTTTCCAAGAGAGTTTTAAATAGATTTTTTTTATACATTTTTTAAGTACCACACCCACGATACCTGCAGGCTATTTACGTGAAGTTTGTGTATTATTTTTTTTTTGAATATAATTTGTCATTTATCATGACCTAAATATTATTATCCTAATTTATATGTTAATAAATAGTTGTACAAAATCTCAAATACTTAATTTTTTTTAAGTACAGAACCAACCGTTTGCCGTGCTTGTGTGACAATGTAACAGAATGTAATTAATAAAAGAGCCTAAATCTCGGTATAGAAACTTCCAAAAAATCTACTCAAATCATAATATATTTGAAGAATTCAAAATGTTATGAATAAACAGGTGATGAAAATATTTTTCAATATAATATTATATTTACCACTGGGAGATGCCGGAGTAAGGCACGCAGTTAGTAGTGAAATGGAACATTTTTAAAAGTACGGTAAAATGTTTTTGCTGTAATAAAATGTTTAATCTTCTATTTCTGGTACTTACAGTGGGTTGCACGTGGGTTAAAATTGTCTTCAAAATAAATTGTACCAACATCATTTGAAATACTTGCATAAAGAAATAAAGTAATCTTTTAGCTTATTTTCTAAGTACAATACAAGATATTGGTATATTTTTCATCGATGTGATTCTATATTTAAAAAATTTGAGTTTGATTAAAATAACTTTTATTCTTACTTCGACGCAAAGATTATTATTTTTTGAGATACTGGATCGCACCATTTGTAGTTCATAAAATATGTGTCCATAATTACTTTTCATTTTTGGTTTGGTTGTGAAGTGATTGACGTGTAGTGTCGCAATAGTCATACACAATAATCTAACATTGTGACATTGTGATAATATAACGTGTACTCAGTTGTTTCAACTTTAGTAAATAACAGCTGTCAGTGATCAAACGACCGCGATATCGATTGGCAACAATAATATTTAGAAACACGTAGTTTTATTGTTCTTTACACGCGATAAGCAAGTCAAGGATGCAAAAGGTGTCAAGTAAGTTCGATTTCGAGAGTTGAACATTTTCTGAAAATGTATACCTTCGATTTTTAATTTTTATACAAAATGCGATCAGATGACGCACCGTTGAGTAAATGTGACATATCATAATATTATCATTATTATTTATGAATACATATTTAAGGGGTGTTTAAGGTATTTAAAGTTTTTCGTAATGGCGCTTAAGGAACCACTAATCAAGCAGTACGCGTTGGCTTGGCGACGTACTACATTAAAAAATTTGTTAATTTCATTTAAATTGTTTGTACATGAACCATTATTTCATAGTCATAAATTAATGATTTAAATGACAATAAATCCAGAATTATAAAACAAACAATGCGTAATTCTAATTGTATGGATTTTTTGATAATATATACACGAAGGTAGTAAATAATGATATACATGTTTGCAAATATATTATTTGTCATCAAAAAACGTACTAGTATTTTATATAACTCAAACAAAACACTACAAAAATATAAAATTTTGATACCTAATAAAGCTTGTCTACACCTTCTAATATCAATTTCAAAACAAATTTCTGGTTACTATTGGATATAGTATCTCGGTAATAGATATAAATACTATTCATCCATCTACTTCGGAAACAGTTAACATTTATGATGATAATCATCCACTTCATCGCAAACATACAACATAAGCATACGCATAGGCATATATATAGTTTTAACAATTAGAGCAAATCTCCCAGCATTCGCATTAATCTTGAAGTACAAATATAAAGCAGAATTACCTTAAATGTTTTTTACAACATCCTCGAAGCAAACTCGAAATAAAATCAAATTCGTTTACCGTTTCTGTATTGTACGTTGGTTGCATAGTGAACACTTATCTTTTATTTAAAAGCCTCGTGCATATCGTTATAAAAAACACACATACGATTATAATATAAAAATAAGTAATATGATATGGCCTCTAAAATGTTTTGTGCGCTCACACGAGGACATCATTTTCTTATTTATTCTCTTTTGTTCGCAATTGTCATGCAGATTTTAGTTTTTATTTCAAGCAAAACAAAAATAACTACTTTATAGGTATCTTTTAGGTATCTGTAGGAATATACAAGACATTATATTATACCTATGGCAATAATTAATAATCACCTAAGTACGACGTACTAAGACATAGATTATGGTCGCAGGCATAATTATTCGTAATTTACTACTTACTTCAAAATTCAAATTTTAATAATATAAGTACATAATTATAATATCATTGTCTTAAAGAAAACCAAATTGCATAAAAATTTAAATTTAAATAAAACTAGTTAGTATTTGTTATAATATATATTCAATGTTTTCACCGTAAGTCATTCACTCTAATGGAAACAGCTGATATTGAACTTTGAATAAATGATAAAAAAATATGTACATAGGTACAGTTATAATCTAATTTATTATAATTTTCAGCAAAATAGTTGATCAGCCCGCAACAAATTGCATTTAGGTACCTATGTTAATACTCCGGTTTGGTAATTCGAATAAAATCAAAAACAAAAAAGTAACCAATTAATATCTCTATAGAGTGAACTGGCGTTTCAGACCTATTATAGGTTTCAATATCAGAACGCTGTATCTTTTATGCGTGTGTCCAGTCGTGGTAGGTGAACTATACACTCGGTGTATGAACAACTACGGCCACTTCTGGTGGGCTACGGTTTTTTCACAACTCTATTTTGTTTCTAACAAAATTATCAATGCGTACAACAAAACACGTATACGCCGCGCTGTATAAATCATCATTTTATAATTCTTTACTCCCGAACAGAGATTATATTTTAGACTTAAGCTGATGTATGCGCATTTAAAAGTGAAACTGTGCAAGTCGCAACGTCAGCAGCTGCAACGACGGTCGGCGATATTCGGTGACAAAGCGTGCGAGTGTTGTGATATTATACATCGTATTAAGATTTTCAACAATTCAACCACGAAACGGCAACCGTTTCAATATATTGCGAAACGCGTGTGTACACATTGCCAAAAATTCTGTAAAAATCGTATTCGCTATGTATGTATCCCGATTTATGTGTATTATTATTGTTTGAAAAAAAAGAGAGTTTTAAAAAAATGTGGTTTACACGGTGAAAGTCGTACACCCGACGAAAGTAACACACATATACGTACGCGTAGGTGTCGAGAGCGTTTAGACTTAAAATGCCGAGATCTAAATGAAACGATTTAAAAATAAAACGCGTCTTTTAATCCATTCGGCTGCAGCAGCCGGCGTACAACGTGACACGTTTTATATATACACATATCGCATGTATGTATGAAATCTGGAGGCGCAGTATTTGTGTAGGTACACGAGCACACGGCACATTATCATCTCGACGAGGGGATATAGCGCGATAGTACATGTATATATTATGTGGGTGGCGACCACCAGCGAACAATAATAATATAGATGTTCACATGGACGAAAATAGCAGCAAATTACTGGATCGGATGCGATGAGGGTTTGATTTCGAAATTTTTTCAATTGTCCCTGTGATTGTTTTTGTATTCGCCTGTCTTCGTTTAGTATCGTTGTGATTGGAAACTCCGGCACAGGTATACGTACGAAGAAGTGTGGTTCAACACGGACACACTATTGGCGACTTCGAGACCAATCTGCAAAAATAAGAGGAATAAAAAATGTAGACTATAAATAGACATATTTTAACAATAAATTAATTGATTAATGAACAACTAGGAAGAAATGATTATACACGAGAAATCGGTTGTGAAGATTTGACAACGGAGATAATGGAATAAGTGTAATTGGTGTCCAGAAAACTGTTTGCAGAAACCTTAAAATAGAAGCAAAAGATAGGCAGTGAAAAAATAATTATACTATGTGACCAATCGGTCAAAGTTATATTACTGTTATATAAGAATTGAAGAAAAAAGTTTATGGGACATGGTCGACGAGGGGCATTATGTAAAAAATTTCAGTAACTCACATTTGGTGTTACAATGCCACGCTAGTCAGGGAAAAATTATCATTTATTTCTCTGATTCTTTTTCGTGCTGAACAAGAGCGTCAAGAGCTGTATAACAATTTCGGAGAAAAAGTGTTTGGATTGTAATTTATATTTTATGTTCGCTCATATTACATTTTTTTCAAAGAATTTGCTGAATTATAAAGACTTGAGTTATCACAGCTGGTGTTTTTTTTCCACATCCTTTATTCACTCGCTATTTAATTTTCAATCGTTTTAGATTGTATACAAATCACATTAACGATAATAAACGCCCCTAGAAGCCATATAAACTCTTGCATGTTTTTATATTTAAATTTTATAAGCATGATAGCAGAATCATTATATTTAAACTCCCCGGGAAAATGTTTGAAAAGCATCCTTAATTATTATTTATTATCATTAAATCCGTCGTGCAATTGAAAAAACTAAAAATGTACCACAATATAAAAAATCATATTTGACGTTGAAAAATCAAAAATGATTATAGTAGGCACATGCCCTAGAAATATTTATATTTGTTTTAAAAGATTTTTTTAATTTGATATGTAATAATGAAAGTCTTACTCATTACATACGCAGAAATCCAAATAAATATTTTAATTTGGACTAGCATGTTATACTCAAACATGTTTTATACTTTAATTTTAAATGTTCGGTTGTTTTGTCATGAATATGCCTTATTACTGGGCGGGGTTAATGTCATGCTATAAAATTTTCTCCAAAACATCAACCCGGATGTCATACACTTCACTATATCGTCGAATGAAAAGTACAAACTAATAAAATCCATAATTTTCCTAACAACGATTTGATAAATCTGTCGAAGGTGTGGATACTTCTATTTTCGAATCTTTTTTCAAATTTTCGAATTTTTGCCATAGGCAAATCAGAAGATTTTTGTCAATAAACAGCCAAAAAACCAAAAATTAATAACAAATTATTATTCTACTGTACCTCATAAATAATACATATGTATGTACTTATAATTTCATTGTATTAATTTTTTTAATTTTATTTAGTTTTTGTATAGCATTTATGTATAAACATAAATGTATTATATTTTTCATAACGTTCTTATCGTAAAATTTTAAAATTTTTTTTTCATTGCATAGGTAACTCGAAGTTTTTATTTTATTTTGATAAATTCGAGTTATGTATCTCGAATACATATCTCGAGGTGAATTTTTATCCCCCTTCAACTTCGAGTTATTGCGACTCGACTGCATTTAAAAAATTATGTTTTAATCGTGCACATTTTATAACGTCACGTCGTCTCAAGGTTCACCGGTAAGTATTAATACACTAAAGTATTTACATAAACACAAATAAACCTATTTACAAATAAGACACATATTGTATTATTATTATTATTTTTATAATAATTATTATTATTCACAACTAAACGAACGATGTTGAGTTGGAAAAATAAGACATTTTTTAAATAAAATTCTGAAAGCTAAAAAATAAAAAAAATTATTCCAATAAATGAAAACCAGTTAAGTGATTTTCTGTACCTATCACCTGTCAATCGATTGTAAATAATTTGTAAGTTTGCACTATTATTTTTACTTATATTAGTTACAGTTTTAACATTGATTGGAGTTGGTGAATGTTTTAAATGATATGATCTAAAAGCATTATAGTATTACGCTTAGATGTAAACAAAGGAAAAAATTAGGTTTTATATATACTGTTCGAGTGTAAAGTGATTAATAAGGCTTTGATAAATATCTTTAGCTCAAAAATCATAGAAAATTGATGTTTAGCATTTATGTAATTCATTGTAACTTGTAAAAAAAAATAATCTTTGTTCAATATTATAAATGTATAAGATATAACAATTTACGCTAGAATGACTATTTCATGGCAAAATTTACTAATCAGTAATCTGCTTGTTTACTATTTTATTTTGAATAGAAAACAAAGTAAATTTGAATGGTTATAATAATTTAAATGTTTAAATGTGTTTATTATATGAAAATGTGACAATAATAACAATATATCGTTGTTACTCTCATTATGCGCGTTGCTTGAAAATATTAAACGTAATACTAATTTTGCTGCCTCGTATCGTCTTATTGTCATTATGGTAAGCCCACACAATACGGGTATATTAATATACACTATTTTACAAAGTACACTGTGTTTACTGATTAGTAAATACAGTGTATTATCATACCACACAGATGGTATAATTGCTATTGGCAAAGTCCCATTACTATTACTATTTTCTCGTCGAGAGCATAGGAGATAATTATTACAAGACTAATATTAATAATAATTAATAATATGATTGTAAGTAAATTAAAACATTTTGACAAAATTACCATTAATTATATTACAAGAAGAAGGGACATTTTAATTAATTTTTTTTTTTTCATAAGTACACATTCACATCAGTAACAAAGTTAAAATAATGATAGTTTAAAATTTAAATTAAGAAAAATTAATTTTTGTAATAGCCATGTTTCAAAAAATCTTTTTTATGGGTTAGTATAAGCACATATTCGATATAAAATATCACTTTACGCCACTGCCATTGTTTCTAATACGGGCGGATGGTTGACTGAAACTACACAAACTTTCGGTATCAGATCGAAATTAAGATCAGCACTTATCAGATAGCCTGAATATTTTGTCGTCTAGGGAATTGGTACCCGATAACCAAAAATTATTTGTCTAGATGAGGAAATAAAATACAATAAATATTAAATCTAAAATTAAAAAAAAAATTATGAAATCAATATAATATCAATCAACGTTTTAATAATTTCAAGTAATATAAAATAATTTATTTAGGCTAATAACCCACGATGTTGAAGCTTTATTTCTAATAAAAAGTAAAAAAAATAATATATTATGACTTATGTAAAACATAACTTTTCCATTCGTTATTAAATTATTGGCAACCCCTTATTAAAATTTCGTGATCAGTAGCGAAGGTTGCGTACCACTGGTCTAGAGTGTAGATACTAGATTGGTCTTACCACCTTAAAGTGGAAAAGAAAATCGTCAAACCCATAAATCTTATAGTCTATCATGGGTAAATTTTGTAACAAGACATTATAGTGGAAACGCATTCTGAGGAAAAAAAACAAAATTGTAAATGTTCGCGATTCGTTTGTCAGGTAAAATGCTCTCGCTCGTCCTGTTTCTCGACCAATGTGAAAAAGAGGAGGGTTTTTAGACAGTTTTTATTTTTAACGCAATGGCAATAGGGCGAAAGACGCACAAGAACGTATATAAAGGATACCAGCTAGTTGGTTTAGTACGTTGTTTATAGGTTTTTGCATTGCTCGTAACACACATACAACACACATAATATGTATTATAAATTATAATAAATGTGTATAAAAATATACGCGTATAATACAGCTCTAGGCTCGTTTTCCAGTGCATTAAATAACGTCCGTCGACCCCTTTTGCCGACAGGAGAAGGTCCGAAGTTATATTTGGACACTACCGGCACACACGCGTGCTCAGGACTGCTAGATAGATGCGTACATTATTATATGGCAGCAAGTCAAGAGAGGACCGTCAACTGAACAAATTAAAATAGAAATAATATATATATATATATATATATATATATATATAATATATATATTTGAATAAAATATATAAAACTAATATTTTTTACAACCATTATAATTTGTAAAAGTTAAAGGATGATATAAGGATACGTGCAGTATAAACTATTACGTCGACAAATGGCCGGGGGGAGGGGAAACAATTTTTCGTAACAGATAAATTTCACAATAAACGCGAGAACAAATTCCACTGGCCGCTGAAAATTTTAAACATGCACGCATTATTGATACTTCACAATCTCTTATGGTCATAATTTGATAAAAGATAGAAACGAAGAGAAAATAATACCATTTTGATATTGATAAATATTTATTGTTATCGTTATTATTATTCTAATCGCATACGCGGGTCTGACGCATCACGCGTACAGGTCAAGAACTTTTTAATCATATTTTCCTCAAAGGTTTCTTGAAAACACGTCATATAATACATCGTGTGTATTTGGAAACTGAGAATTCATGATGAAAAATAGTAAATACTAATAACAGCAATAAAAAATAATTGTTTATCATTTTATCATTGATGTACAGAACGTTGTACGCTCATAATGAACATTGACTAGCGCACTATTCGTAAAATCAACAGTTTCTTTGCGATCCATCATACATACGTCACACATAATTCACAACTGGACAGCACTAGGTATTAAACAGAACTTCGTTTAAAGCGTTTTCGTTTCGTGGATGATACAAATTTGAAATTAATATTGAAAACTATTAATTTATAAAAGTTTATGTTATGCTTATGACTTTTGAGTTTTTTTTTCGCCGTAATTATATACGAAACTATAGAGTTAATTAATATTTAATACAAAAACCCTCGCAGTCACATTTAAAATACCATTCTAAGTTTCGAATTTGGTAATTATATATTTTGAATATCAATTTGGTACAATTATTATATTATACACCAATATTGGTTCGCATCAAACAGTTATCCCGAAATATTTAACTCATCGAGAAATACTGTAACGCAAATACCACACTCCTATTGCCACCCTGAAAATGTATTTATATTTTATAGGTACAGATTTATTTTCCCCGTTCTTGATAATATTGGGGGGAAAATATATCTTATCGACATAATATACTATACTTATAATGTCCTCAAGTCCTTTATATGACCTTTTTTGTTTTTGTCTTACCTAAACTATAGAGTGCCCGGTGGAGAACGTTATAGGTACAGTAACAGCATGTGGTCCATGTGTATGAGTTGAATATTTGTGAAAAGACAATAATAATAACAGCGAAAACTATGTCTACGGAGACTACTGTATCGTGATAGAGCTGGGGGAAATGTCGGTGTACAATACGAATAATAGAGCATTTAATTCGTATAATAAAATACAATTCTCTATTAGTGCATGTTACGTACGCACGATTTACCATCTCGTTTCTTGTATATTCCATCTCATTATATTATTATTACAACGAATGGCAAAAGGACATTAATGATTTATGATTAAAATGTGTACGACCCCGCTTGGATTTGAAATTATTATAGTTTCATGCCGTGCGCGTTTTATTTACGAACAAATGACAAAATCAAATCTAATTCAATATAATATATACTATATGGGTAGGTAAATCGCGATTACATATTATGTTATTACACTCGAGTTATGATGACTGGGAAGAGTAGGAAGTTAGTATTGAAGTTGCGACTGATAAAATTATATATGATAATAGAAAGTAATTTTTTTCGAGTAATTTCTTTATAAAATATAATATAAAATATATAATAATATATTGTATTTATTTATTTAATTTGTTTTATTATCATTATAATTATTACGCTATACAAACAATCGTCAATCATCCATTTTATACGCCAGATAATACGAAAAATAATAGACATTTTCTGTACTCATCTTTGCATATTTCGTTTATTTTAAGATAGTGTATTATTTTCTTTTTTTAATGCAAATCTGATGAGATTACATGCTACTTTCACTTTTTTTTATATTTAATAATTTTTTTTTTTAAAAATATTATTTTTATAGCAGTGTTTTTTTCAGTTACATTGGAGATTGAATTAAATATTATATACTTACTGACAACGTCAATTTATGTGTTGAGCTCCTCTTGTTTGAACATACACAAACTTACTAAGCCGACAATCGACCGCATTTTGGCTCTAACAACATTTAAGAAAACTTATAGTGTAGCAACACTTTAAAATATTATAAAAATTGTGTATATTTAGGCACTCCTATGAAAGTCAGCGCACTTTTTTGAATGGTAATTTATCCACTAATATAATTTGTATAGTTTCTTCTTATTTCTATTTTTTTTTTTTTTTTTTTATCAAAAAAGAAGATATTCAATCATCTTGAAAATTGCAATACCGTAATAAATGGTGTAGCGTGTAGCATCGTTTCCATGATTGCTTACATTTTCTTTACGGACTCACTGGTTATTTCATATTGATGCCGAAAATTCCAAAACGAAGTTAACAGAGTCTGTATTGTTGTACTGAAATGCATTGGTATAATTACGAAAATATATTTAAACTTGTTGTGCATTATTACTAATGCAATCTATATTGTTAAATATAACAGTACATATAGCATACAGAATATTTAAATGAATATTCGTTACTCTATTTTGATTTTCAAACAACTATTTAGTCTGCTGAATGCAGATTGTAGACAAACAAATCGTTGGATAGGTTAATTGGAAATTGCAGGCAGTATTAATTATTTTATTGTGGATGCAATTCGAATGATACAATCTATGATAACATCGTGACTGAGAACAATACTATTTACCGGTGCGGCGATGCTGGCTGTGACATTAATAGTAAGTACTAAGTTGTAATCGGTCTATAGAGGAAATGTGAGTTTGGTTATCGATATAAGTACATGAAGGAGCAACGTGTGTTGAGTTAGCAGATCAGGAACATCGAGGTTACAAAAAACCAAAAATGAGTTGTTACAACTGATGGATGCGCAAATTCGTTTTTAGATATAACTCAATAATATTTCAATCGCACTTAGCTAATTTAAACATGTTTTAAATTATATATTTTAAACAAATATCTCATCAAAATGTAAAATGTGTAATGTCGGTGAGCCTGAACATTGTCTATAGGTAGATATAAGGTGTAGATTCACACGATATAACGTAAAAATGAAATGTTATTAAATACTGAAAAACACTGAGATCGAATGTTTGCGCTTCGGTCCTCGGATAATTGATATCTGTGTGAGCCGTACACGGAGGAAAAGGGCTATACGAGTGTAGAAAATAATTGAACACGTAAACCTTGTATTGATATCCTTAAAACGATTACGTTAGTCACATTGTTTCGATAAAATCGAAGGTGATGAATAATAACATAGTGAATCATTACCATATTTTGTAAAACCTATATAATGAACTAATCATTTATCCGAATATTTGGATTAACAAAAATATAATAAATATTAAATACTAAATATTAAATTGTAAAATTAATCCATAATATTATGTTATTACAAACGCTATAGATACCTAATAAAAAAATTTATTTTGACAAAAATATTCCGCATATTATTGTAATGTTACAGCCAAATTTATTCTGCACTTTGATTGAAACCCTTTATGCTTATTAATTATAATGTGTTGATACTTCATCAACAGATTTCAGTATATTAAAACACTTTAGTGTTAACAATGACATCACCATATTATATACTTCGGTAGATCGTGATCAAATTACAAAACAAATATAGTCAGATTCAGATGTAAGTACTATTTGTATAAGATAGTTATACGTATATTTCTCTAGACGCATAACCATTATTTAAAATCAATGTACAAGATGAACTGGCTACGTTTTACTGGTTTCCTGTTTTTCCGTGCAGTTAAATAGAACAACGAGGAAATACAATAATGACCCACCCTATATGATTTTAACATTGTACAACGTATATTCAGGGAATTTGAAATTTTTAAATTCAAGAAGAAATGAATTTCCCAGCACATTTTCATACCACTCGATAGAAACTATAGTACTGTAGTCTTTGTACATTGTACATACAATTGTTTTATAAACATTAAATGTCACCGGCGTGAAATTCTAATGAAGACAACAATATACTAATTATTATGTATTTTAATTACGTTTTGACCTAGTTAAAAGAGTAAGTAATAACCTAGACCGGGAACAATAATAAAATCATTGAAAACACCAATAATTAAATATATATATTTAAATAATAATTATTGTCTACCTCAGTAAAATTGTTTTGCCATAAAAATATAAATAACACGCCATCTGAATGTATACAATACCATTAAAATTAATAGTGGTTAGTTTTGATAACGTTTTATTTCTTAATTATTATGAGGTACAATAAGAAAAGGGGGCAATGAAACATTTTTCCTCGACTATGAAATTAAACGATCAAAATTTAAATGTAATATGGTTAAGTAGCAAGCACGTACACAAAAAAAAAATCGGGGGGGGTCATAAAAAAATTTACAATAATAAATACTACATATTATATTTTATTACTTGTATATGAAATAAATAAATTACACAAAAATTATTTCGGGGGGGGGGGGGGTTGAACCCTCCAACCCCCCTGTATACGTACCTGTTAATTAGTAATGATTATCGTAATATAATGATATATTAAGCATTAACATTTTGTATGAAATAAATATAGTGACGTTTTGTATAATTATTCAATAGGTCTATCAGTTGTTGTTCTTCGTCAATAATTTTAGTCCATATTATATTACAAACGGTATATTGTAGAAATATTATTTACCTACAGTTTGACCAAAGTATTGTGTTTTTACCATTTATGCGTCTATACGTACCTCCCTTTATTACTCCTCTAAACAAACTTTATTGATTATATTTACCTTATCATACCTAAAGTAAATCATCCATATTCATCCTTAATCATCCGATTCGTTTCCTAGAACTACTGAATGTTTAAACTGCAACTTTACAGAATAATAACTTATATTTTATGCAAAACTTATAGGTAGGTAACGCAAAAAATAATCGCTTTCCGATATCTACAAATAAATTGGTACTTGTAAGATTGTCGTGGACAATCCGGTTTTGATTTACAAAAGCCATTTGTGTGCTGACATAGGCTGCTAGCATTATAATACGTAATCGGAATAATTCTTAACCCCTGATTAAACAAAACACTTCCTCCGTATGCTCTGCGACTTTTCCTTTTCACTGTTCTAATTGTTATATCTACTAAACTATTTGGCCCATCCGAAAAGCAACACAAGCGAATTCCGCGATTTACTGATATGGACCTATCACTCAGCCATACCATCTGACGTACAGGTACAAGGGTACAACAATCTCACCAGTTACATGTGCGCCGATGATCCTCGAAAAAAACTTTGAAAGAAATCTGTAATAACTTCTTTTTCGTATTTCCACGTCACCATCATAATATTGAACTTTCCGATACAATAATGAATTGCATGCAGTCTACAGAAAATTAGCGATAGATATTTTGGAGGATTTTTTATCATTTTAACATTGCGAAAAAGTGAATAAAAAAAAATAAAAAAATATAAAATAATAAAAAAAAAAGAAACTTTTAGTTTAGTATGACCATTTTACTTACCTATCTTTTAACGAGAGTCGTAATGCGCACTAGTTTGTTTAGAATTTTTCACTTGCAACAACTCGGCCAACATCAAAAGTATTTACTACCAAATTAATATATCTATATTTTTTACATAAAATATTTATAATGAAAATTTAAAAAAATATTGTTCATTATAATTTACAAGTAACAAGTAAAATAACAGGGAGGGAGTCCATCCACTGACAGAACACTTGGACACAGGAGTTCAGTATTATATTTGTATGTATACATTATTGTACACTTATTATTGTTGTTTTCTATTTTTACAATTTAATTTTCAAGAAGAAATTAACACCACTTATCCAACTACTTAGTCACCGAGAATATAATATAATACATATCCAATACAAACATAAACGGACTTGTATTATAAACTACTTATTGTTTATCGGTGTCGTTACGTATAGATGAACGTGTGTTTTTCTTTTCTTACTGAACTAACGCGTGGTTGCCGTCGAGTGCAGAAATGGCGGAAACGTTTTCTACGCAATGATTCACATATATTAATATATATGGTGCAAATCCGGTCCGAACAGAAGAAAAAAAATCAAAGACCAACGACGAAGAGAAGGATAACGGTTTACGGGGAAGCGGGTGACGTAGTCATTGTGCGTATGTGTGATCACATACAGGTATCAAATATGTACGTGCCTAAGTGTATATGCGCGTATAATAGTCACACAGACACCGTGTTGGCAAAGGCATCGCTATCGGTGACATTCCACTGACCCAGTCTTCCGGTCCTGAAACCCATCGAGTTTCCCAAATCCAATGAACAATTTTTACAACTGCAGCAATATAAAATGATCATTTAATGACCATATTTAATCACGATGACGTAGTTTACCATATATGTATTGATCTACCTAGTTCATGCGTATTCATTGCAACACGCCACCACAGGTGGAGTTAAGGATTGTGCACGTATTTCCTACATAGGTATCCAAAATTCAAAATACATACAAAAAAATAAAAAAATATTTATATCAATATGTGTTATGACTTAACTATAGCTATTTATAGATTAAAAAGTATCCACGATAATTGTATTTTTTTTCTCATTATTTTCTGAACCTATTCATAATTTTTTAAGTGAACTCAATTTATCCAAATAGGTTTTTTTTAAACTAAAAACTAAGAACGTCTATAGAATTATAATTATGATTCGTTTGCAATTAATGTGCATGTATAGAATTATATTTTGTTTAAATTTTCATTTTTATCCAAATTACAAAATATTTTTAATCCTACATTATATTTAATTATGTTTCTGAAACAACTGTTATCTATCAAATCAATGTATGGCGCCAACATCAAATGTTATATAACGAAAAAACCATAGTGTTGTTCTTCTAAACCAATATTATTTACTTTTCCATTAAAAATTTTTGTCTTATAATTTCGGGGGCATCACCCATTTGCGCCAAAAAAATTAATTAATTTTGGGCACAGCCCATTTGCGCCAAAATAAAAAAGGTATGTTTTTCCAACAACCCATTTGCGCCAAATTTACTTGCGTAAAAATTTTAAATTAACGACTTGGTTAATTCTTATATTTTAAAGACTTAAAAAAAGTTATTTTTATATGTCTATAGATTTTAAAACTTTGTATATTATTGCATCGAAAGATAAACAAACAAGTTTTATATCAGTTTTATTATGTTGTACAAGCTTTAAACGATCTATATTTCACTACTTCTAAAAACGAAGATTTTTTATTTGTTAATGATTTGTTAATTATATTTATATGCCACGAAAATTTAAAATCTATAGACTTATAAAAATAACTTTATTATACGTTACAGGCATACGTTTTAAATACGTCTTTAAAATATAAGAATTAACCAAGTTGTTAATTCAAAATGTTTACGCAGGTAAATTTGGTACAAATGGGCTGTTGGAAACAATATATCTTTTTTATTTTGGAGCAAATGGGCTGTACCCCTATACCTAAAGTGAATTAATTTATTTTGGCGCAAATGGGGAACACCGAATTTCGGGACTCAATTCCCAATCCTTTTCTGGATAATTATGGTAGTACTTTCTACCAACAATAATAAATAAGGGATTTATAGATAACATAGTACTTTTTAGTTTTTGGTTGATATAAGAATTCGTAAATAAAAAAAGTTAATTTCAAGCACCTAACTTTATAACAATACTCGTGTCTATCCTATATTAAGCTGTTCGTGTGTTATTTATTAGTATTTATAATTTCTTTATAAACTAATACAATTAGTGAGTGTTACCATGTTAAGAATCTAATTCAAAAATCATAGCTTCGGTGATTTTCATAAAGATGCACAGAATAAAATGGATGGTACGACGAGACTTTCGAATTTATACCTGCGACCCGATAATTATCATGATGCCGAAAAGGTTTTTATATGGTATTAAGTTCTCATCATTCAAACTAATATTTAGTGGAACTCAAAGACTGACGTACACTGCGAAATAAATAATTAAATGAACGAGCAATGAATGCGCTTTACTAAAATATACGTCAGTTAAAGTTTAAAATAAAATTATGGCAGTACTCAAAGTTTCAAATTATTTAATGTATTCGAATTTACTCATTTATTCATATAAACTTTAAGAAGATAAACCAACATGAAAAATTCCTGATGTCTATTTACGTATTGATGCTGAGATCTAGCGGATAATTTTGGAAATAAAAAATTTGAAAACCATTTGAAATGAATGTTGATTTACTGCTTACTTTATAAGTTTACAACCCTCGACGTATAATGGTAAATTTCATATTCATTAGGATATTCTACTAAGTACATAATATTATCATGTAAATATTAAGTTGGATTTTTAGATCGTTACTTTTTATTAATAATTTATAAGGTATAAATACTAAATATACGAAATTAGAAGAACTTAATATAATGTCTTCGCAGGAAAACACCTACCATTTCTTAGACAGTTGAACAAATTATACGAATCAGATAATTAAACTTTATCATTCAAATAAAAAATGGTTTTTTATCTTGTATTTTTATTCACTTGCATAACTCCTTTGCAGAACATCAGTTTCTTATAAGTTATAAGTCTGTAAGTTTGTAAAGCGAAACTACACGTAGTGCTGTTTATGTACCAATTTTATTATATTATAAGGGCGAGTACATTATGTATGATATTATGAGTAAACGACATTAATAAATCAAACATTTTTCTTTTCCTGCAAATGAATGAACTGAATAGAAAGTAAAACTGAAAAATATTATTTCATTCGTAATAATTAATTTGTCTTACGTCAAAATTATTTTTTATCCTAAGTTATATTTCCTAGATCTGTAAAGTTAAAAATGTGCTTTCTATATTTGTATTACGAAGTATTATTATACTAAGCTAAACCAACTACATAATATACACTAATTCGTGACCAACACTCAGAAGTCAGAATAAGTAATATACCTATTATAATTTTAATATAAGCTTGTCCTGGACTATTTAAGTCCATCACCTCTGCACCATACCTCTTTTACTACATCTTCATTTGTGAAGTTATGTATTTTGATTTTCGTTTCTTACACCACAAAGCCCACTCTGTCGTCTCGGGATCAATCTTAGTCGTGTGTCTTGCCTGTTTTTCGTATTGTGATTACACGTGTCAACTAACTTTTCAGACGTGCATCCTATTCACATAGGATTCGTTGAACGATTCAAACAGCTATTAATTCCTCCAGACCTGATCGGTCTCATGTCACTGTTCTTGTTCCAATGTACACTACACATTTTACGTGGAATTTTTCTTTCACAACGCATTTCTTATAAAATATAATATGTAAAAACTCATTGAATAGGTACTCTAGACTTTTTAATAAATACCGTCGTAACGAATTCATTATTGTACGAGTCACGAGATACTGATCGAATACAAACCACTCACGGATCACCGCGGCATGACACTAGAATTTGGAATGGATTAAAATATTTATACACAATAATAATTATTATTATTATAAAATTAATATAAAAATCATGTAAACACTAATTAGGAAACATCAGTAAATGTACTGAGCAAAACAAGAGTATGATAGCTAAACTCAACAGATGTAGCAACAGCAAAAACACATATACAATTATAATTTAAAAATGTATTCATTTAAAAAAAATAATATTTCTTAGTACTTATAAGTTATGGTTATAAATTTATAAATACATTAGAGTATACTTCAAACTATATACTTACAGTATACCGACCGTATACCGAGTATAATATTTTCATTTGTTTATTGTTTGCTATTTTTATGAGTTAAACGAAAATATATAAGGATAAAAATGTTATATTGACTAACGTTTTTCACGTAGTACATTTGATTGTAAGGTAGAATAAAGTCGGGCTAGCGTGCCACGTGGGTTATTGCTTGCTTTTGTTTGTTATTATTTTATTTTTACCTACGCAATTATATCAATAAAATATGTCACAGCCAAAAGGCAACAGTTAGTTGATATTCGTAAAAATAATATATAATGGTTAAAAATAATACACAAATAAGTTTTAATATAAAATGCAAATTATATTATATTGGAACTACGCAATTAATTATTGTAGTCTATTACCTGTATAGAACGTGCATCATAAGAAAACAATTTTTAATTTATTGGGTAGCTAATATAGTTTTTCTGTTTATTTATTTACATTTTTTTTTCTGTGACACGTGAAGTAAAAGATAAATAGTATTCTGATGAATATTAAAATACCTCATGTTTCGCCATCATTTATAGTTAATATAGTTACCGGGTGAAAAATATACTTCCATACAGCCTTCCGTCGTTCCATAATAACATTTATCAGCTCGTGGTGTGTGAATGCCTATGTATATGGTGAAATATGTCACAATATTATGTTATCTCGTAATATTACTTTTATTTGGGAAGACGCTGACAAAGAATGTTTGGCATAAAGAGCGGACAAAAAGTATCACCAATTTATAAAATAAGCTTATTCTAGATCTTGACTCCATCTATATACAGGAGAACACATCGAAAAAGCTAAAAAGAAACTAGTGTAAAAACTTAATAATTTAAAAAATAAAAAATAAAAATATAATAAAGATAAGTATATGTATAAATAATATACTTAAATTAAAAGTTTATAAACGTGTAATCATTTTCGAATTATTTTAATGAAATTTGAGCTGAAAATTTTTGATATTACAATACACTTGAAATGTTGAATTCGCATTTAAATCTATCTAATTAAGAAATTTGGCCTTAATACTATATCAACCGTATATTTAGAAATATAAGCAGATCCACTCACCTTTTTCACTCTGAATCAATTTTTTGAGAACAATGGTACACATTAGTTGGTTTCAATTACTGTTTTAAGTATAAAACACTAATAGGACAATATCCATATCAGTCCTCAGACCGTTGAGTCTTACAAGTTATTTTAATTTTATTTCCAATGTTTCTAGAAAGCTATACAGTATATGCACTATTATATACCTACTAATACCTACATTAATAAATAAAGTTGGTATATCACGGAATTATATATTTAAAATATCTACGTATTTAAAAATACATATTTCAATGATAATGATAAAATTTACTTGCAACAGTGATTTATATAATTTAATATTTATGTGCTTTTTTACATATTTTGTATGTTCTAATAGATAAATCTCAATAATTATTGTAAGTTGAACTATATCATTTTCAATTTTATGCTATAACATTTTAGAATTGTTTATTTTTTCTTATCAAGTTTGAATTACACTTAAAATTTAAAATTTTGAATCAATTACCTATATACTATAAAATAAAAATAAACCACATATTTTTACATTACAGATAGATGCCAATACTATTTTAAACCAATGTTTAATTAATTCACACATCATGATGAGACATACCATGTCCTTGAGCCATTTCCTTCCTTAAACTAAATTTCACACGGTTACATTCATATATGTAGAAATCAAACGTTGAACTCGTCTTGTTCAGAAATCAAGCGCGTGGATTATGACGTACTGTTTTTATTAGTACATTGAACTTTTATATGATGGTATTTCAATGTCACCGTGTTATTTTTCGAGTTACAATACGTCACTAGTTAACATTTAACCGACGTGTACTAACTTGTCTCTAGATTATGAACGGGGCAACGTATCTGCTGCGGTCAACTATTGGTTTTATAATAATATGATTTATTTTTAACATCATATTTTTGTATGAATAATGAAATTATCTTTGAGACCGTAAAGTATAAACGAAAATGTATCCATACATGTTACGAATGTCAGCATCAGCACTTTATTAATTAGATTGTCAGTAATATCTTCAAGTGTTAAACTTAAACATAATATGGATAATAATTCTGAACTTTCCAGGGTGTATTATCATTTTATTTTTTTAAGTATATCAATTGTTTAATAAAAAACCTAAATTTTAGCTTTTGTATATTTGTACCTACATTTGTCTTAATCTAATCAAAGTATATATAACTTATAAAATTATCTCGGGCCCATCACTAATTTTCCGTTAGAGATGCGGAACGCCGGGAAATAAATACTGTGTGGTACAGTGTCTTGCTACTTTATATTTTTGACGGAAATATGTGTAAAATATATTGTATGCTGGAAGAATAGTGTACAACATAATATTTATAATACATATTCATATTATATATATGTAATTAGGTATGATAAAAATACTTTGTAGTTTGTTATACATCTTAAAACGAATACTATTATCATTCATTCATACAGGTTGCTTACGAAATTCGGTATACATGATATGAATATCATAATGGCAATGATCCAGTAATGCGGTAAACCGTAAACGTAAACAATGTTTACTAAACATGTAACATAATCTTACCTATTAGTATAATCCCGCGGGAGAAATACATTACGTGCAGAAATCGAGTGTATACAGCGAACAGCAGTGATGAACTGTTATTAATTTAATTTTATACGTTGAAAAATCGTGTAAATCATTATAATGACTATGCAGCTTTTAAGGGTCTGCAGATTTTAACATATAAAGTGCAACTCATATATTAAAATACGTAATTCATTACCTGGATTAAAAGCTCGCAATATAATTTACATTAAACGTAGAAATAAGATCAAATATACTGATGGGTGAATAAAAAAACTACTGCGTATGTGTATCACAGTTTGAATAATTCGGAAGAACTTTTTATTTAGAAATTACATGGAATGTTTTCATACTACCTAACTTTTTACCTCACTTATTCAACGTTGAATTAGCTATATAATTAGTATAGTGTGTACCACTACTATGTATACCTTTTTTCTTGAAAAGTACAATTTGCAAAAATGACATAAAACTTTAAATTTGGAAAACCTTGAGAAATATAATGGAATATTATATTTACATAAATATTGACATTTAATTTTATATTCCGTTAATTTTAATTTGATTTAATTTATTAGATTTAGTTATAAGCCTAATACTAAGCCTAGATCTAATTTATGTATAAGTTCAGGTACACAAAATAAGTAATAAAAGTTCTTCAATGTTATAGTAATTATTGTTTATCTAATATGATATGCTACAGCTGCAATATTATGGAATCAAATTACAGAGCAAACCCAAAATCAACGGAAATAGTAAAAACATTTAATTACAATACCCAGGCACATAATATATATTAACAGGCTTATTTTGTTCATTTCATTACTTGCATGATGTTTTGTAATTGTTTATATCGTATTTCCACCGAGGCATTTCATGGTAGGCTAATAGGTCGTTCGATATAATGAAACACACGTCATACACGAAGGAAATATATTAAAAAATTGATTATACCTTCTCACATGTTCATTAAAAATTAAAATATAATAACTTCCATTATTTTTACAAATTCATTGGACAACAGCAGACAATAGTCAACAACATGGTCAGCGTTTACAAACCGCAGGTTATACAGTTACACTATATTTATATTTATACATTGAATGATATTAAATGAATACAATTACCATAAATGAATTCATGAACACTATAAATAACTACTACATATTTTATAAAAATTTAAAATGTGTTCAATGTGATGAGATTAATATTAATGGAATAGGTATTGTTACGGTTGTAACACATGCACCGTGTACATAATATGTATAAAGTGTATAATACAATACATAGATACCATTTTTAGAGTTTTTACAATATTCCAAAAGAGGGATTAATTAATTTAAAATGTTTTATTTTTATTTATAAATTACCTCTTGGAGAGCAAGCATAGTTAAAACAAACTTACGATATACAAGAATAATTTCATACTCTAATAGTCTAATAGTTATTAACAATATAATACCTACCTTGCTTTTACCACTGTTCAAGTGATGCACTGTATAATATATTCTCGTTCGACATCCAGTTTCTGTGTCCCGTGCAATAACAATATGTTTAAATTCAGTGCAGCGACCGAGTACTTTACAATCAATTGAATATATACATGTAAATTTGCTCAATAATAATAATACGGTTTGAAGAATGTAATAAATAATAATAATAAATGTACATCATGTGTTATAGCTTATAACTATATGGGATTGCCGAGAGGTAAAAAATACTATACACTACTATACTATACTATACAGACGAGCTTCCAAAAAGAAGGTTATTGTTAACGTTGTAAATATTCGCTTTGATCCTTTGTCTAGCTCTGAAGGAACTATTGCACTAGCATCGTATTTCGTGTAAAATGTAGACCGTGTTACCAAAATTAGTTAACACGCTGCCTATACCCGGGGACAGTTGAAACTATTCAAATTTTCACCGTTTGTTTGAATGTGGCTCCTGATTACTATTGTACATAGTATATTATTACATTACACGTTTGCAAAATGTAAAATACCGCCGTAGTTCATCTAATCAATGTGCCAACGTTTTACAATCATGGACCCTTAAAAGCCAAAACAGGATTCACTGGTTTGAAGGTGCCTTCACAGCTCACCGTAAAACGTGATGTTTAGAAAACTATTCTAACATTGTGATTGGTTGAACCATATGGTCATCTTCTGGTTAACTATGATTTTCGTTGCAATCACCTTAACTATACCATGTACACCGCATAGTTGAGTTCAATCCTACTCAGACCGTGTAATGCATAATATTTATATGGTTATCACTTACCATGTAGTATTTTCGTATAATTAGGTATCTATAGTTATAATTTCGTGGTATTAAAAGATATACCAAGTTCTATCGGAAAAATAACGTGATAGAAATATATGAATTTATCACGTTTCACGGTGAGCAGCAAAGACGCCTTCAGTTCGGTTTTGAAACCTGGAGTATCCTAGTACAAACAGAAACCCGAAACTTGGCATAAAAATGTACACCGGGTTTTAACCCTTAAACTGGAATCAACCGGTTTTAACTTTCTGCGTAAAATATGGAACATAATATTATATGGTCGATGAACCCTGATCTAATATCGGGGTACTCAAAATATATACCTAGTAAACGCACCCTTATTTGACATATAACGTATTTTCTTATCAAACCTCAATATACTTAGTACTGTGTGTCATATGGCATATAATAACGATTATTAATATCAGAAAATGGGTACTATGATAAACGCTTCTCTACTATTCGATAAGCAATGTATAGTTATAATAAGTGACTTTTCGTTAACTTACTTACAGCATGATAAAAGCATAGTATAGTCTTTATACATTCTTGAGTCAACAAAAGAAAATTTCCCTCTATTGGCTATTTTAAAGCAACGTCGATCTGTACCTAATAAACAACAAAGACTTCAATTTAAATGGCCAAAGAATTTTTCATTTATTTTAAAAATGTTTTAAAAGAAATTAAAAATTAAATTTCAGTTAGATAAATAATATTATTTTACGTAATCTGAAATTTTTTTCAAAGATTTATAATAATTTCCTTATTGAGTTTTAACTTTATTATGAAAGCGTCGCCATACCATGAATAATCATTACAAATGTTCAACAAATTCATATTTCTATTGAGAAAATAATTATTCTTGGGGTTACATCAAAACTTCATATTATATCATATGTTAATATTTTCAGGTATTTAAAAAATAGTTAAACCATTGATTTTATAATAGACCATTATAAAATCAATAGTTTAACTTAGTATTTTATTATATAAAATTATAAAAATTATACTTTTTAAAGATTTTGATAAAAAAAAATGTTGTTTAGAGTTTATAAAATAATTAAATAAATATAAATTATTAAAAACTAAAATGAAGTATATAGGTATGCGATTACGTTTAAATATGTATCAGACGTTGAGATGTTAGAATATAGTTAAGTACTTTTTATTTATTTTCTCCAGGTTTCATTAAAACAATTTAATTGACTCCATGAAAATACGCGTTATAATGTAAGTTTAATCATTTGCTTGGATAAAAATGATTGTTGATAAATTCTTGTAGTTTTAATATCGACATTATTTCAAGGTTAAAAAGATAACCGAAGTTTGTAGTTTTAGTATAATAATATTACAATATTCAGTTGGTAAACAAAAGAGGTAACGACTAATGTAGCACTTCTTTTTTTTAATCAAAACTATACGTAGGTATATCACTGAACATAGCAGAATAGGTATAATAACGTTGGTAAATTGTAAACAAAAATACCAGTTTTTGTTGGAAAAATCTGTCACTGTACGATTTCTGAAATAATACAATCGTATCGTACATAGACAATATAGTGAAAACAATTACATAAATGCGTCCTGCTTTGCGTACGTACACTGCTATAGCTATGTGATGTCGTACAAGTTGTAGACTGGGCAATTTTAACATTTTGCCGCCCCTAAGAAATTGCCGCTTGGGGATCGTTGCCTCCCCCTAAATTTGGCCATGGTTGTAGACGTATTGCACACCTACGCTATTTTCCCAAATGCTTTTTGTTCTGCATAGGACAAAATATACAATTGTGTACCGTTGCACACAATTTGGCATCAATCTAATGAGTCGATATGTCCATATTATTGGTAAGCGCAGTGCACCGGGTGCCAAGGCCGTTAATTTTTACTCTGCACCGTTGGCTGGACGAACGCACAACAATACATATCAGGTAATAATATGGGTGTACATGTATAAAATATATGTATAAATATTATGACTGCGCGAGATATGATTAGGTATTATATTATTGTGCGACTGCGGCACTGCGCGTATATATAGTAACTCGTAACATGTTTTGTTATGACGTCGATTATTAATTATTACGTCGATGAAATTCGAATCGCATGCGGATATTATCAATAGAAACATATAATAAAAATAACAATAACGTCGGTGTGCTCACGAGTTACCTAATGACACACATATTATAAGAATAACCATCGAAAACCGAAAACGTTAATTATTAGTAAAACGATTCATTATCTATCAGTGTAATACCGTATAATATTATGGTCGTAATCGAATGCCGCTAAAAGATTATCATGGTCAATAATAATACTGTTATAATGCGCGTAGGATGTCTCTGCAGATATTTTCATTATCCGCACGTCATCATAGTCGTGTTTGACGATTTGTGAGTCTTTTACTCCGTAGTCTCGCAGCACCGGACAGGGAAGTAACCGGCCTAACGTTTTGTAAGATTTTCATCGGCCCTCTCGTGAGCTTAAAAATGGAAATTTTGGAAAAATGTAAATAGCACTCTTCCGATATTTTTGACATTTAAAATCCAAAACCGATTGCCACATACACTCGCAAGTCGCAGTTTAGTGGTTTACTCGCACCAACCTACTATCACTGTATAATATGGCACATAATATTTTTATGTCTGGCCTATCCGGTCTAGTATATTATATAAGCTGATGTTTTATAAAAACGCGAACCATGTAGTTATTGGTTTGATGTTCTTCTATGTTTAATATACGATTACATTGAATACATTTTGTTTATCCAAATGATCGATTAGTGATCATGTATTTCGAACGAGCCGTATTTAAATTCGTTTTATAAGTAAAACGTTTCATTATTTATCCGTGTAATACCGTATAATATTATGGCCGTGACCGTAAGTAATCGACTGCCGCCAAAATATTATCATCGTCAATAATAAATTGCTATAATGTGCGTGTAAGACATTTCTACAGATATTCCCGCACGTCGTCATCGTCGTGTTTGAGCATTTAGTTTTAGGTACCTATTCTACAGTCTCAACAATCAGACATATAAAATTCAAAAACCGATTGTTACACTCGCAGTTTGACTATCTGGTCTAGAATATATAAGCTGATATTCTATAAAAACGCGAACCAAGTAGATATTGGTTTAGTGCTTCTTTATTTAATATAAGGCTACATCCGAACGAGCAGTATTTAAATTCGTTTTATTTTCTAACACCTACACTTATGCTTATTTCGTTAATCGTCTGAACACTCTGTTGATATTTGGGTAAACCTTTTTATTTCATAATGATCGTAGTTTTTCATATTTAGCACGATATACACAATATACGTACAATATTTTCCACCAATAATATTTAGCCTTTAGACCTGCTGCATACTCAATAAGTATATGTAATATGTAGGCCATTTGTATACAAGTAATACAGTATTACAGTTGTCATAACGGCTTGATTCTTACATAGTATATATTATTAAATTGTATAATTTATGCATAATATATTATTACCTAGTATTTTATAGATGTTTCATAATTTTCGAAATATTTTAATGAAATTTGTGCGTGTGTGTATAGGCACTTGAAATTTACGATTAAAAGTTAAACTTACCTTATTAGGAAATTTGATTTTTCAACTATATCATTCATTATTATAAATATAAATTGATCTTCCCAACCTGTGTCATTCAAAATTATTTTTCTGAAATCTATAGTGCGTATGAATTCTATGAATTCTCCTAGGTCTAAGCAAAGTAAAAGGCAGCATATACATGAGTGATGACCAGTGGTGTTCCCATCAATTTTGTCGAGAGTATATTATACGCTGACGAGTCTCTTATGGAAATATTTATGATAAATACGGTGATGGTAGAGGGTTTAAATATATAATATATGTAAATAGATATTAACAAAAAAAATTTAAATTGTAATGAGCTGATCGTCTGAAGTAAAAATTAACATTGATTATAAAATATATTTAAACAATAATTGTTTAACAAATGGTTATAAATTTATAATATTATATTTTGTATTCCTTCAGGAACTGCTTGAAAGTATACGCAATATACTCATAAATTTTCAAAATAAATTTGAGAGCATACGGCGTACATGTAGTATACCTTATGGGAACACCACTGGTGATGAGTATGCTTTTTAAAAAAAAAACTTTAGGAACGCAACAATAACCAAGATAGATACCAAACCATATTATTCATTAAAACAATTTAAGCCATCGCCTGTATTAAAATGGAAGTTCTACTACATCGTTAAATTTAATTTGGGTTTCCAAATTTTCTATTCATGCGATGCTCCTTTATTTTTTATTTGTATATACTATTTCTATCATCGACAATTAGCACATGTCACATACACATATGTTTGTCACAAATTTTGCCTTAAAATTCATAATTCAACTTAACATTCGTCCAACTCACATTCAAATATTAAATTTTGTACCAATACGTAATTTTTGTTTAGCATTCATCGAATGTAACGAGTAACAATAAATGTAATATGAATTGACGTTGATCTACATAATATTATAATGAAATTTCAATGCATTTAGTTATAGATTATCTTTGAAAAGACCATTTACATTATTTTCAGCCAATGTTATAAATAATGTTATTGATTGGTATAGGTAACTTATAACTTATAACTTGACAACGTGGAAACGGTTTGTTATATTCGTAACTACTCACCTTTAATAACGGTTACTATTGTTACTAAGTTACTGCAGCAATTAGAATTTAACACGTTTGTTGGAAATGGTCTAGGCGGAATCAAGACACATAATTATGTTACAAGTTATGATAATAAGGGGGGGAGGTTCTATTACTGCTATTTGTATTTTATGTGAACTCTATCCAGCCCGGTACGTCACTGTCGTCACTACATCCTACTCCGCTAAACTAACAATTTAACACCTATAAATTATGAAAATAGAGTAAGTTGTTACCTTTAAGATTAAAAACTGGTTGAACTCCTAGGTTGGACAGTAATCACAGTCTAGATAGATACAGGGATGGTTGAATGAAAATGCCCGTATATATAAGTCGTTTAAACTTGAAACTAATGTATAACTGTCTATTGTTTTCGAAAAAATTATTCCGAGTGCGAAAGGGGTCGGATGAATCAGATCAATCCTCGTCGGATTAATCCTAAAGATGGTTGATATAAAGCAATAAAATAAAATTTCGTAATAGGTTGAACTTAGATATTCTAAATTTTATGATAAGAAAAAAATAATAATTTAAAAAATCATACATAGATACTCAGTAAAAAATTTTCTGACGCTTTTAAAAATTTCTGCGACTTTCTGATAAATTTTTTTTTTTTTACCTACGAAGAAAATCTTATATCCATTAAATAAATATGTTATTTTTCCATGTCCATAAATAATCTAGTCCAATAGACAAGTAAGTGACCAAATACAAGTTGGTGCCGAAAATGTACAAAACTCGATCTAGGTTGATAGATTTTTGCAATTTTTTCATTGTTTTTCTCATTTATACAAGAAACTGTTGAAAAATTCATAAAACTCATCAAAATACTGACTAGTCACCATTTCCTATCAAAAAACTCTCGTGGTTGTAAAGGTCGGAGCATGCAATGCTTCTCATGCAATGTTGTGTACTCCGACATAAAAACTAAAAAGTCACGTTATGGTAAAACCGTAAAACTAATATATTACTCGTTTGACGTTTCACTCGGAATATAGAAATGTCATGCGAAAGACTAGAGCCAATAAATTTAATGTAAACAACTCTTACATTTCAAAGTAATTTTAATCACCATTGTGTTTGGTATCTATTCCGAGCGTAGAGTATAAACATTTTAACACGTAGAACTTTCAAGCCATAAAGTATGTTTAATTTATTTTATTTATGAAAATTGAAAAATAAATTTGACATTTCATCGATTTCACACTTCTTAATCATTTTAAATGCGCCAATGAAAATATTAAATTTATATTTCCAAATTTCCAAATATTAGGTATATATATATACATATTCTACTATTACTCTTGCAGATATATAATTATTATTTTGATATTTAAATGGATTTATCGATTACAATTGACAATATTTTTTTAGAAAATACTTATGGAAATAAAAATGATGTTATGTACGTTACGTAGGCCTAAAATCATATAACGATGTAATTTCCAACTTATATTATTACTGTTACACTATAATATAAACCTTCATACGCATACACGCACGCGTGCGTATACATATACATAGTAAAAATTAAAAAATGTGATATATTTATTTACTTTTTCAATAATTTGAGCTCAGTTCTCCATGCTCTATAATGATTAACTTTTTGTAGTTTTATGATTAGATGACGCGACGTGACAAATAACACGTACCATTAAATAATTAAATTTTGTCTAAATTATTATTTAGAGTTTAGATTACTTACATATTACTCATTTAAAGTCTAGAAATTATTTTCAAAAAAATCTACAACAGTATAAGATTATGTATATCCATTGTAATATAATATGTATTGTAAATATTTAGACAATTGCATATTATATATATATTATACGAAATTATTATAATCAAACATCTGCAATTGCCAATATCGGTTAACGTTTGTCGCCGTAGATGGTGTAAAAATCTAATAAGGCCACATGTAAAATATAGACGCTTGCACATACGTGTACAATAGACATCGTCATCGCCACGTGTAGACCCGATGACGAAGACACAATATTATTATCTGCTACGCATTTCATAATATTTTTATTGTATCAAGAGGTGCTCTCGACAACTATATAGATACCTATTCGACAATTTCAAAAGTAGTTAAAAAAATGTATTAAAAAAAATAAAAATGATGTCCTTAGCTGTCGCATTGCCAATGCTCATCCGACCTGCTAATATGTTACACAACGCTTTAAATCACATCGTCACGTATATATTATTATATGTACATGTATCCAACCTATATTGATATAATATTATTCATTGTATTCTTCTGTAAAAACATACATACTTTTCCAACATTTATAAATTCGATTAATTTTCAATGCATCTATGAAAATAATACAAACAATACGAATATATAATCCAACTGTATAATATTACATAAATAGCCAGCGGGGCAAGAAAATTACTATTCATATTTTTCTGGAAAATAAACATACCAATTACTTATATATTATGATTAAGTATTAAATTTTAAACGAAAATGAAGACTTTTAGCCAGTTTTGTCGTTTTAGTGATCATCATGTAATTCAAATATTTGTAATTCAACACTCTCCTTATGTTATTTACTAAGAACTCAGGGTAATAATTAAGAATTAAATAGATTGATAAAATATAGTTGGGTTACATATTCATTAATTTGTTACCATCTATAGACTTAGACTATATTACTATATGTCGAGTTTAAAATAACATTTATTACGATCTATATAGTCATAAGATTATAATATAAATCATAATTTATGGTTTAATGAATAAAATTAAAAATATTTCAGAATAAATATAAATGTTATTAGTAATAACTTATTACCCAATTGACTTTGTACTAATGACAGTTAAAGTATAAAAAAGAAACACTATGATCATTTTATTGGTGTCTAAGTGTCTTGATGTTTTCATTGAAAAAAATTATGACGAATTTATAAATTTTATAAAATCAAGGAATTAATTACTACTTTACTTTTAAAAGTTAAAACATGCCAACATGTAAGAAATTAATTACACTAATTACATGAGGACATTATGGTAAACTAAATAATTATGTTTTAGTAGGCATTGCCATTTTTTTTAACGATTTGTTTTAATTTTTAAACAATTAAATTCTTTATTAAAATGTAGCCATGTAGATAAAGAATGTCTACTTATTACTTTGAGCTCTCTTTATAAACACTGACGTAGGTACATAATCAAACTTTTATTTTCCGTTTATTAATGTTATACTAAATTCTAGTAACTAAGTAAAAATGTAAGTTGAATACTCTTCCTTATTCCATAATTATTAATCTCTATTGTTTAAATACCTAAATATAAAAGTTGTTTGATTCCTATACATCGAAGAATTTGTATAGTGTAATGCCTTACGAACCTTTCACAGACTTCATCCTTCGAAAGAGTTGAGGATAAAAATTATATGGATGAACATTTTCCAAAAAATCTTCGTTGTTAATATTATTATACCGAAGAAAAGAACCATGGAATACGAGATTTAAAAATCCAGCAGATGAACTTTCTATACACGGTTGTTAAACAGAACTGGAATCAAAAAGAAATCGCTGATACTCTAACTGATTTATAACTCGAGATCGACTTCTAATCCTAATAGGTATTAGGTAGTGACAATTCTGAAATGAATTATGGGAATAATTTTATGACGTTATGTATAATATGATATTTGTAGACTTATAGTATATATGTACATTTATCTATACGTAGTAAATGTAACATGGAAGTATTAATTATTCAACTTAAATAATTGGAATTATAATTATACATCAATATTGAAATATTTTGTCAATTACTTATGTCTAGTGATTACTGGTTGTAACATACTTGTATATGGTACAATAAAATAAATATTACCGATAAAAATTGACATTTCGGCAAACACAGCTTATACTACAGCTTATAAAGCTATACTTTGAGTAACGGGAATTGATATTTTTCAAGGATTCCTCACCAAAAATGCCAAATTGACAGTTTATTAATAAAAATAAATTATTGTGTAGTTTCTTTAAATGATAATATAATGCAAAAGTATTAAATAGAAGTTAATTATTTTGAAATTTGAAATTTAATTCCAAAAAGGTATAAAAAGTATGTGTGCATTTTGGAAATTGAAAAACAATAAAAATAAAGAGATTGAATAAATTTTATTTTAAAAAAGAAATACAATAATTGTCTGAGCAAAAATTGTTTGAGCGCACTAAGTAGAGGCCATCGCCAGTGCAGACCATATGGTCGACCTCAACCGCATTTAGATGGCGGCGATTGAGCCAGCATTTCGATGCCTTGTTTATTCAAAAATTGGAATGATTCAATACTCGATGAAAATGATTAATAAACTGTGATTAAATAATACCTAATCCAGTATAAACTTATACACTGTGAATTAACTAAGATGTATTTATAAACTTTATAACTTAAATTAAGTTTATATTCATAAGGCATAGACATAAGTGATAGGTTATATAAGAATCACTAATATATTATAAATTGTGTGTACTAAATAATTTCATTTTGCTCGAATAACTGAGTTTAAAGTTACAATACGAAACTAATGAAGAACATTAAATCATTTCAGTGCAGTCTAGCAAATAAGTACTTCAATAGTTAGTCATTGGATCTTTTTCGAAGAGCAATGGTAATAGAAAAAAGTTTTATAGTTTATATATATTATATTATACAGTGAATGTACGATACGGGAAAATAATAATTTGATATACCTATTTATTATTCAGTATCGTATAAAACGAGTAATGGGCACATCGTACATACATGACAAGTCGTGATAAAATAATAATATGTAATTGTAATTCACAATCCCCTCCTTCCCCCCCCTTGCGCGGAACGGATTAATAAACAGTCAAACGGTATCAACGGCGGAATGCGTAGCGCTATCTATGTGTGTTGTTAGGACATTGGTGACGTCCACCTGGAACCGAGGTTCATCGGGACACGTGGTACCGCGGTACGTGTTCGCGGTCGTTGATAGATACCCGGTAGCCGTAGAAGCGTAGAGCGATTTTATTCTATGCTTGAACGGATGACGATCATAGCTGATTGTAAACGAACGGATACAATACCAGAATATCATATTAATATGAGGCGATGTCCTCGGAATGGCGGCCAACCAAGGCGAATCGTCGATATTCGAGTTAATGATAAGGAATGTTGGACGAAAAAAAGAAAAGAAAATGAAAAGACAACAATATTTTCCTTCCACGTTTGGTGGACAACTATATAATATTCTACAGTCGTAATCGACAATAAGAGTAAAAATTCCGTATGACGACGACGGGTGATAAAATTGTTATCTACGGGATACGCACGCCCACTATATAGTCGACGCGTGTGATTACGTCGCCGGGCTCGTGTGTGATCGACCAGCTGTAGCGGCGCGCAAAGGGGTTCGCTGAGACTCGGTCGCCGTCGCTATCGCCGCCGCCGTTGAGCAGCACTAGTTGTCGCGGCGCAACTCGATCGCGTTTTTTTCGTCTGCGTCGCCGCGTCGGTGCTCGCCAGTTCGCCAGTCGATCACTTCCGTTCGGTCTGCTAGTTGTCCAGACGTCGTCGTCCTCGTCGTCGCTCTTGCGAGTACGCGTGTGTGCGTTTTTGTCCATTCAAGTTACACACTCGCTCCTCTGTTGTTCGTGTGTGTGCGTCTGCTGTTGTGCGTTTTGCGCGCGCGCATACTCGCTTGAAAATCGTGGACACATTATATATATATTTAGCGTCCGCGCGCACTATTTGTGTGTGTGTGTGCCGACGAAATTTACTTTTTTTTTTTTTCTATTCCTCTTCATTTCCTGCGTATCGTTATAGCGGTTTCGATTGCGTCGCCGCCGCCGCCGCACTCGTGATGTCGGTCGATTGTCGCGGCCCCCCGTTACGGTAAATCCCGCGCGCGAAACCCTCCTGGTGACGACGACACGAGTCATTTCGGATAAACGTTGTCTGTCGTCTTCTAATCTTCGCCTGAGGTGTCCCGTCTCGAGGCGTAAAAATTGGAAAAAAATAATCAGACGACCGTGCGGGAGCAACAACCGCCTGTACCGCATAGTGTATCGATCGCCTGCGTTTGACGGCGATGCCGCTGAACCGTGTTAGTCGACCGGGTGCTACCGCTGTAACGGTTACAGCAACAGTGCGTGCAACGAGGACGTCGTCGGCGATCGCAGCAGCAGAGGCGACGGCGGCAGATTGAACTCGACGAACGATGCCGGCCAGTGGCCGCGGACTGGACCCGACGACTGCCGTAGCGGCGGCCGCGGTCGTCTCGGCCAAGAAAACTTCGCCGGAGAGTGGCGACGATTCCGAAGAGGAGAGCGAGATCTTGGAAGAAAGCCCTTGCGGTCGATGGTTGAAGAGACGCGAAGTGGTTAGTGGTCTTTACTTATGTATTCAAAAAGCCTCGGGTTGTACACGATTGGTTAAGCGATCGAGAGAATATCTTTTTGGGCTCTAACTCTTATTTAAAGTACATATTATACGATTTAATATTATGCATTCAACGACCCGTTAAATAAATCGAATTTCCGTGACGCCAAAATCTTTTAATCTTGCCCTGTAATGTTCTGTTTTCCGTTATTGTCTTATAACGGTTGTTTTAGAGATGTTTAAAACCGACCACCGTGCATTGAGTGGTGATCTTAGACTGCAGTCGTGATTTAGCTTGAACGGGGATAGGAGATAGTTGAAAGCGGCTCTTTTGAAGTCTTCTTCGGAATTTAAATGCATAAATAATTGCAATAAATCTTGTCTAGTCGATATTATCCGTTCGAATGAACAAGGGACAACGTCCCTACTTCTGCCTCTGACAGTTTAGAATTTTAGATCGTGGTCGTCGTAAAACCACTGATAAGCGGTTTAATGATAAGCCAGTTTTTAAACATGCGTTCCGAATCGAACTCGATATGCCTTCATTCGCCACTGTCGCACACTCGCACGGCAGTTACCACTCACTAATCACTACTGCTGAGTACTACATGCCGCCTCGGTTACCTATCGAACACTGACTGACGAAATGACGACTGTTGCCACCGCATTGCTATTTTTGTGCTGCCGCACGATGATTTGTACCGTTGAAATATCACAACCATTAGAATGCGCCGTTTTAATTGTATATTATTTATGTGGGCTGAATCATAATCATAATAATGATAATATTTTAATAACGTGACGATAACAAAAATATTGTTGTTGTCTCGTCTTACTCCTGATCACCGTTTTTATCAGTGGTTTGTGGGTGTCCGGTTCGCACTGTTCATGACATGTTATCGGTATTTCTACTTCCGAACTAACATAAGTGCGCTCAAGTCCGCTGTCAAAATGTTATGATTAAGATTTAAGATCGAAACAACGGTTCTTCGGAAAATACTCCAGTCGGTGCAGTGGCGTAGTTATGGAGGGGGGGATGATAGGGATAGATCCCCCCAGAGCTTTTTTTAATGTTTAATGCATTGACATATAAAATATACCTGTTATGTTTAATGTGTAAACTTACTAAACTCCATTTATGTTTATCCAATTAATTAAATATCCCCCCAGAACCAAATCATAACTACGCCACCGAGTCGGTAATCAATGACATATTTGTGTACACAAATTTTATGAGTGATAATAATGACCTGGTAGGTTGGAATTGTTGGAAATACTGATGGAAATATTCCAAAAATAATCGGTGCATAGCACTTTTTAAAATTCTATTATACCATATAATATATTAGTCAGAATCATACTGCTGTCCGTGCACTTAAAATCTTTTTATTATATTCTCTTATTTAATAAGATCTAAACTCCATTTTATTATTGGTTCTTATTATTAGGTTTAATAAAAATACATAATTTGTTGTTCGTAGGAAGATAATAAGAAAGTTACATAATTTTTATCTTAGGAATCAGCATTTTCAATGGTTTATATAATATTATCTACTTCGAGATTAGTTTGGTTGATTAAAAAACTCTATTTGTTAATGATTCATTCAGATAATATGACCCCAATATAAACACATGGATTTAATTATGTATATTTTTAACTGATTGTGATAACGTACAATCATATTGTACTTGTACTTATATACAATAAAAAAATATACAATCATAAAATATAATCAGAGTATACTCTATTTGAAATTTAAGTACAGATTATTTTGAATACAATCTGATCGAGATTATAATTTCAAATCATAATTTATACTATGTTAAGTACCTTCACTTTATGTGATGTTTATGTTTATTAATCAGTTGTACACAACTTATTAATATATTTCTAACATTATAACATAATACCTAATATGATTCTTATTTATTTTCAGTTAATTTACTCATACTACCAATAATTATGGTTTTATATACATTGTGAGTTGTATATGTACATATACTCATATCATATATTTGTTTCTATTAAGACATCCAAGTATTTTGAGTACCCGACTTTAATAATTTAATAATTATATTTCATTAGTTTAATTAATGTATTTTAACAATACATGACAGCATAATTATTTATAATGGTATTTATATATAAATATACGTTTGTTATCTATTGATAATAGATTAATATTTCATATTCTATAGATGTCTGTGTATTTACGATTGTATCCATATAAATACTCTACATATAATAATATACTTATACCTGTATTTATCCTGATTTAATCTGGACTAGGAATTAAGGATTCAATAACAATTCTAATGAACCTTTATGATCTTTTTTTTAAATAAAATACATTCTTATGTAAATTTCAAATATAACTAATACACACTTATTACATTACACAAATCAAGTTAAAAAGTGTATATCTGCGCGAAAATATTTAATTTAACAAGTCATTGACCTTGACAATTAAATACAAATTATATTATTCATAAATCACCTTAATATTGAAATTATATTTACTATTACTTGGATAATTACCAATTTTTAGTATAAAGTGGTTATTTTAAATAAATATAGTAAATAACAGTTTAAATTAAATTATTGATTTGGTCCTCGTTTAACTTGTATTCTTACAAGAAGAATTTTATTATTATTTACTACATGAACAGTTGTTAGATAATAATTTAATTTAAGCTAAATTTTGCGATTTGAAATTTATAAGAGCCGACATGTAAAAATTTAAATTACTCCCACTTATCAATACTGCCTATTCTAGATATATCATTTAAATCTATAAGATAACCTAGCAAACTCCGTGTACGAGTATTTTTGTTAGTCATAAACGTAGCCATAAATATTAATCGTACCAATTTTATATATCTACGCTTCTACAATAAAAGTAAAATACCGGGTGAAATATTCTCTACCAATGTCAACAGTTTTAAATTAATGATTTCGTGATCTTTTTATTTAGACGTATTTTATAATTTTACTAGATTTTAAGTCAGAAGTTTACTTCAAGAAAAAAGTTAATTAATCAACAATACTGTTTAATTTTAGAATATAGATTTCTCCATGTGAACTCTGTACTACACGATTAAAGTTTAGATTAGGTATATCAATTTTAATAACCATCTGTTTGCTATCATAGATTAATGTGTCCTTGACTCTTGTTTAGATTTTTGTTTATAAGTAACAAAGATTTGAAATACATTTTTCTTTGCTAGTATTTATGTCATTATTTAATTATTGTTTTATTAGTTGATTTACAATTTACGTAATATTCGTATATGTCGATTGGTACATTATATTGAAGAACCATTATTCTTTATATTACATATCGTCAATTACTCGTGATAAATGTTTTTAAACCGGTCTCTATTTCATATTTGCACTTTTAAATAACGATTTAAAAATACAAAATTTTTATATTGATTAGTGGTAAACTGATAAGTGATTACCGAGGTGATAACTGGTGATATATATTTATTTCAATATAAGCACTTCCTTTATTACAGTACTATTACAAAAATATTTTTCATTCACAAATATAATTATTCAATAATTATCTGTAGATACTAGATATGCATATTCAGATTTTTATTTTTAAATAACTAGCTAATAAAATAAAATATTTGCTAAGAAGTTTAATTATATAGTATATCAGCGCATTAGTATTGCAATGTATATATTGTGATAGTATACATTAGCTCATTGCTCATATTATGAATATATTTAAAAATATTAATTTAATGATTAAGAATTAATAAAAAAATACTACCTCAACATTTTTATTATGTTTTTATGATGAATACATAGTATTTTGGATCCTGTGCTTAGCTAGAAGTGTATTAAATAACCAAGTGTTTTACCATTTTTGTGAGGGTACACGATTTTGACCAAAAGAATTGCTACAATCGTCACAAGCATGGATTTTGATGAAAAATTCAATCTTTCGAATACATCATTAAGAAAGCTGAAGAAAAAACTTAAAAAAAAACATTAAGCACGATAAAGACCTGAACCTGGCACCGCCTAGTATCTAGTATCTTAGTATCTAATCACGCACTATTCCATTAGACTAGATCAGCGGTTCCCAACTTTTTTTTTCTTCAGTACTCCTAAGCTTAATATATTGCTACATTGTACCCTTCATTATAATTTTAAAATTTTTCTTTGATAAATACTCATAAAATGTTTAAATAAAATATAAAAATAACATAATATTATGTAAAAATGTATACATTTTCATAATTTAATGAATAGAAATATTGTAGTACCTACAAAAATTACGTAAGATCCTTGACCTATTGTTTTGAATTACATATTTTTTTAAATCATGCTCAAAAGATGCAGGATATAGTCTTAAAAATTAATAAGTTGTTTTCTCTTGAACTTAAACTTTTAAAGCTGTTTCACATTAAAGTTCTATCAAGTTTAAATTTTTAACAACATATATTGCATACTTCCAAAATGAATAGTTTTAAATAAAACATTTTCCCACCATTACCCAATTTTTTTTTTCGCGTACCCCTCGTTAGAAATTGCTGGACTAGATATTGAAAAATGACATATTTAGGTTTCATGGATACAAGATTTTTCATAAGATTTTTTTTGTAGGCAATAAATAATGTTGGCTAGAAAGTCGCAGACAATTTTATAATTGTTGGATAATTATCCAACATTAAGTTTTAAGTTATATTTAATAATACTTAATAAAATAAGTTTTATTTAATTAAGTTTTAACGAATTTAACTATTTTAACGAATTTTGATTATACGATATTAATTATATGGTTGTTATTCTATTAATATTAATCGTAACAAATCCAAATATTTTCGAAATATATTTATATGTATTTTGTGCTGATTATAGGCACTTAGTATTCGATTATAAACTCCCAATTCAACTTAAACTTATCATATTAAAAAAATTGATTCTACCACTATGAACCAAATCTTTAGAAATATAAACTGATCCTCCCATCCTCTTTCACTTCAAATTGTTTTCGTGAGTTAAGATATATTGGCTTCAAGTTAAAAATACCTATATGTACCTATAGCAATATTATTCATACCACTCGTTTAGAATTAAGTTTTATTACAAATTTTTTTGAAAACTTTTATTTAAGTTAAAATCTTGGTTAAAAGTATGAGTATTAATTATATACATTATACATTTTATAAAATAACTTATCCTGACTGACTGATTCATTGCCGTTGGACGGGCCGAGCAGAAATTTTGCATACGTATAGATAATATAACGTAGGCATTCGCTAAGATGGAATTCTCCAGAAATCGCATTTTCAAGAATCAATAACAGTTGAGCTCTGAGCTTGAATGCATAATCTTTTAATTAACTGGTTACCAAAGTAATACTTTATGCTAATTTTATGATATACCCAGTACCTAAATATTGTGAGTTGCCATGACAACCAAAATAACAATCAAATAACTAATACGCGTATTGTAGGTTTTTTGATAATTCGATAAAAATAGAAAACATCACCTTGCCTATGAGTTAGAAATTTAGCCCGTAGTTTCGTTTCATGATGTGACATCTACTAAGATAAGATTTATACAATTTAACCTCTAACGGGGTTAAAGGAATAAATATGGTAAAAATGAAAAAAATTACCTAGCCATTAAGTAAATTTAACTCCGAGTAATGCCGGATAACAAAAGCTATTAATATGTTGGTACTGAAATTTTTTTCTGTATGAGTCCTATAGTATGAATCGCTTCTAATAGCAATCCGAATATATACAAGCTATTGTATGTAAATGATACTTTTTTTTTTGAATCTTATTTTTATGATTGAGTTGGTAAAAAAAATCCATGTTAGAAGATATGATAAAAAAAAAATGTTATTGATTCGTAAAACTTCGACCACAACAGCCATTAACTTTTGTACATTAAAAATAATTATACGGTTTTAAGATAAGTTTTATCTACATCAAGTTTAAATTCTATTGTACCTATAAAGTACCTAATAAAGTTTGTTTGTTTTAAAAATACATGATTAGATCATTGTATTCTGTGTTTGGTCTGAGTGCTGATAATTTTTCTTAATTAAATTAAGTATAATTTTGAAACGTTGACGTGTCTTCTGTAAAATTCTTTGTGCACATATGCGTGTCGATAAAGTTTAACATGTTTATTACTCCACCATTTTGGTTGTTGCGAATTTGTGTTTCTTTTTTTATCATAAAATTGTATCACTTTTTTTTATTAGTTTGAGTTCTTTGACCAGTGATAGTGCCAATTAAAGTTTACTAGTACATTGCCTACATACGTTGTTCTATAAATCGCTATTAATTTATAACTATAAGTGTTAATTTATTAATTTGCATTACTGTAACATAAAAATTAAAACTATTGAAATAACTATGTGTAGGTATATATTAAATTATCCAGAAAATTATCACATGAAAAATATATAACTGATTGCATCTAAGGTGCCGATGATTTCATTATATTACAGTATTTTGAAAATTATTAATTTGATCAAATGTTTTACATGGCTTATAAAATATTCTTGGTCTTTAGCCAATCCACTATCCCTTCTTTATCACTATTATCATTCGTATTGCATTCTCTTACGATCCATTAATTTAAGCGAAAACAACTATTTTTAATGCCCAACATTTGGCATGTAAGATTGACAAGACGATACTGTTGTCCGGTATAGCTATTAAGCTATGTATCGTTCAAATTAACTACAAACCACAAATGTTTTAAATGTTTTATATTCGCACAAATGTTACAAATATATATGAAATTAAATATTATTTATCTATAAATGATTACCTTATTCTAAACTAAGAATGCTTTAACTGCTTCAAAAGACAATCATTATATTTGTATTAATGATATATTGTAGTTTTTTATTAGTGTTTCTTTGTTTGATTGCCACTATATTAATAATTAATTTGGTACTCTTCATTTAAAAATATTATATTGAATTCTACATTAAACGCTTTTAAAAAAAAAATCCCTATTATAAAGACCAAAAAAAAAAAAAAAAATGAAAAACAATACTTCACAGCAAAATTAAACTAAATACCTCGACCAATAAATTCCTCACTTCACATAAAATTAAAAATAGAGAACTTCAATATTCAAACTTTAATAATCATAGAACCTATAATAATTTAGATACCTTCGTTTGAACCCCAACTAGTATTTCTGTATAAGTACACGAAACATAAATATAAGTCGTGTTGCGTTTTACAGACTATTTTACTTAACCTTTGTAATTTTTGTAGAAAGTTCTAGTTTTTGTAAAATACAATTTAGGATCGCTAAAATTTTTTAAGATTGAAAAATGTAATTTTATACGATTACACCGTGATGAAATTGTCTTATTATTTATAATTCCTCATTAAATTTAAAATTTTTGAAAGACGTAACTTAAATGTTGTTTTCATAGTAGGTACCTAGTATTCTACAACATTAATAACAGTACTATAACCGGATAATTTTCATATTCCAATTAGGCCATTCAGCATTCTTACAATTTCAAACTTTTCTCCTTTTTACCTAATTAGTAGTTGAATTTGAACTATTAATTAAAAATATTTTTTATGTAACTTTTTAAGTGAATAAAATAAGAAATATACATTTGTTACTAAAATTTAAAATTTTCTACGCGATTGGCTAGTTTTTAAAGAGTCCCATTTACAAATTATCCAGTAAACTTTTCAAAATTATCGTCTTTTTAAACTTTATCCTGGCAATTACGAACACAACAAAAAAATCAGTAAAACGATCAAGCCTTTCTCAAGTGATACCATATTATACGGGGGCAGGTGATTTATATATATATATATATATATATATATATATATATATTTATAAAATTCTAAAACGTTTAAAACGAATTAAGTATTAAATCGTTAATTTTTAAATTCCGAAAATTATTAAACTAAAATTGTTGTATATTTTATGTGTATTTACTATTTATATACTATATTGTTAAAGGTGAAATGTACCTCTTATAACTTTGCAATAATTTGTTTTTAAATATGGACCTAAAATTTCTAATGTTTTACGAATATTTTGTTTAAATTTTGTTTAAATTCGTTAAAGAAAATTACTTAGAAAACGGCTATAATAGTTTAATATATGAATTTATTACCTGTTAGAGAAGTTTTATAATAAGCATACTTATATTATTATTAAAAACTTGTATTTATGTGATATTTAAGTTCGACATGCATATGCATAAAATATAATAGCTAATACTTTTTTTTTCTTAAATCCCAAAAAATTAATGTTATTTAAAAACTTTACTTTTATTATCATGTTAATATATCTTGAAAACAACAATATACCGTACTATTTTAAGCGAAATGTAGGTACTGTAACCAATTTTAAAGTAAAATTATAATATAATATTTAAATAATTATAATTAGTTTTAAAAATATATAATGTGTATGCACTGTTATTGCATAGACAAAGATAATATTTAAAACAAAACATACTTAAAGGAAACTTAATTACTCTTGTATGTGCCAAACTAAATACTTTATTCTATAAGATAATCTTATGTTAACATTTATTTAAATTTATTTTAAAACAGTTTTATAGTTAATACTTGTTATTTCTTTCCTACTTAATTTATCTAGGTACCTAGAGGTTTTAAATTGAATTTTAGTTTGTTTATTTTATACATTGAGCTGTAAAATACTGTAAATTACCTTACTAAAAATCATTTTATATATTTTTTTTTTTTTACAATTTATTATTTTAACATCAAAATGTATTATTAGGTTTTAATTAGGTATTAGGTTTAAAGCAAAATATTCAGTGGTTTTTAAACTATTACTGGATTAGAATAATAAATTTAAAACGGACTTCATTACTCTAATTAAACTTTTTGTTATTATTAACATAATTGTTTGCGAGTAGTTTTCATTTTCCTAGAACTACATTGGGTTTTGGGTGCATAACATATATATTTTTTTAATACCTCATTGCATTAACCATTTTATATTTTTATGTTTTTGACCTTGATTTTCTGTGTGGTACCATTTGCTTTTCAGTACCGGGATTTTACAAATTAATTAATTATTTTACATAGGTTTAATGCAACAAAATGAAAAATTATTACCGAAAGATGGATTTATACAAAAGCATGTTCAAATATCATTACCAGACATAGACAATCAAACTATACAATTTCTAATTAAATTCCAAAGAAAAGTTCGTAAACTATAATAACTCTCAAAGCTCAAGTTCAACCCAGTAAAGGCGACTCATGACGTTTAATGGTTGTTCTTCATAAAAAATTGTATAATATTTATTTTGTAATACATACTTTACATATATGTTATCATTTGTATACTGCTCAATAACCTAATGGCTTGATTCCAAGTGAATAAATTAATATTTAAAATCAATCTAACTTTACCTATATAGGTAATCTGCCTAACCTACCAATTTATAGTTCATTCATATTACTAGTACGACAAAATAACTTTTGATAATCTGATTTTTTTTTTCGAAAATCAAATAGATGACTAGATATATTTTCTTAAAATTTGATGAATTTGATAAAATTGTAATTTTGTTGATCTATTTCATATTTTAAAAATGCAGAATTAAATATTATGTAGGTAAGTACCTAATTTAACTTCGAATGTGATTTAAAATATCTCGTAACAAAAATTTTTATTGATGAATCTTCGGGCGGTTTGCGTTTGGGCGAGTTCAAAAAATAAAATATTGTTAAGAGAATATAGTACCAATTCCGAACTTGGTTTTTGGCTTAAACATTTTTTTCGGATTACCATATTTACCATCCAATGAAGTAGGCGATGGTTTTTTGGAACTCATGTCAATTGCTCCAAAAACTCAAAACATCATCGAATTTACAGATTATATACTTGATACATATATTTCAGAGGAGGCTATTTTTCCTCCTTATTTAGGCCATAAAACCTGGAAATGATCCTAACACAACAAATGGAGCCGAATCATTCCATGCACATTATAATTCCCAATTTTATTCATCGCATCCAAATGTATTTCAAATAATTAATGTATTACAACAAATTCAAGTAGAAACAAATACAAAATGCAATGCTTAAAATAAAAATATTTATAATATTCGACGAAAAGTCTTATTAGAAAAACAAGAATATTTAAAAATATGCTGGGATAAGTATATGTCAGGTGAAATTAAGGTCTTAGAATTAGAGTATATATAACGTATGGGAGTAAAATTCCCAGGAAAAAAAAATTTAATAAACAAAAAACAACTCGCCTAAACGCATTATGCTAAATTGGCCAAACACATTGCAATTTTTAAAAATTCGCCCAAACGCGTGAAGCCTGAATCTTTATATGAATTTTAAATAGGTAGGTACAAATGTGGAATACCAAATGCGTTTTATCTCTATCCAAATTTTATTTTAACCAAATTTAGATTAGTCAATTTGGATGTATTATATTTTCATCATGTCCTTAAATATTCCTTTTATTTGGGTTCATTAAATATTATACTTTTGTTTTGAATATTGAATTTAATCCATATAAATGGTAATATGTATTAAAATAAATTTTATTGAATTAGTGTCAACAAAACATTAATAAAAAAGTTAGAATACTCTAAAATAAGATCAACTGTCAACTGTCGAGGTTAACCAAATCATTAGGTTAGTCTATTCCGTATGTTCCTCAATAATTATGATAATTCATCTAGCTTTCTTTCCAACTGATGAAGTATCGGATTGGTAAATCTTATCATGTCATAGCTTCGCGCACCACCTTATTCAGTCGGTGTGGTATCGGATTCATCGAGAAGCAATCAGATTGTCCAACTGATTTTTAGAATTTTCGAGAAACATCGAAAAACATCAGATGACCAATTTGATTAACCATCAAGTGTATTGAGGAACACACGGTATTTCTTTTAATAATACAATTCAACATTTGACTATTTTATAAACAAAATAAACGTTTTTTGTTGTAGTTTCATGTTATTGACTTGGTGAACATTTATTTGATACTGATATTAATATAATTATGAGATATATATATTGTATGTCTTTATATGTCATGTTCTTAGATAATATTGACCCCCTACATCAGTTAACAGTTATCAATATTCTCTTATTATATTTATAGACAAATCTCAATTGATGAAATATATTATTAAAATTAATTTAACCTTTTCAAATGTGTAAATAATTTATTATTAATTTTTCCAGTTTTAAAAAGTACTAGGTACTTGGTTTCTAAAATTGCTTAAAAATGTTTTAATTTACATTTAAAGATTATTGTAATATATTTTCGGTAGGTTTAATTTATAAATACAAAAATAATAATTTACAAAATATATCAGAGCTATATTTTGCTGTAAACAGATCTAATTAATATTATCAAATTATTGGAGAAGGCTTACCTATTATTTAAGTACATGGTACTTCTATGTATTTTGTATTATTACACCATTTCTGAATTGATGAGAATAATAATTTAAAGAGGACGTCATACCCGCATGTGTTGTTTCCGTCTTACAAATATACAACATGGCAAATCTGCGTTTAGTTGAACTAATTTTGTGTTGTTAGCTTTAATATTAGAGTAATTTAACATTACTATTTTACATTATAACTGTACTTTGGGTTTAGCCCGTATTTAATATAAATAATAATAAAATAATAATAACATTGTCGAACTTAAAGGGAAGTATATTATATGTGTCTTCTGGAAAGGTTTTTACGAAATTTAAATGTTTAAGCAAGGTATGAGTTTTTTTAATTGTCATAGTCATAACTCGTTTAAAAATTAAAATTTCGTCAAAAACCTTTCGAGAAGACAGATATTTGACAATGTCAAATTATTACTTTAATATTATAACACAAAATTAATTCTACTGAACGCAGATTCGCTATCTTGTACGTTTGTAAGACAGAAACAACACATACAAGTGTGACGCCCTCTTAAGTGCATGCGCAAATGAAATATTATTTTAGAATAACTGAAATATTAAAAAATATAATAATCTAAAATTCTTAGAAAAGTTTAAAATAACCGTATTTCGGATTGACAACCTTGTAAAGTTCGGCTAGTTGACAGAGGAGCCGTTAAATTTATTAAAACCATAAACGGATGAATTGAAATGCCCTTAGTTTAAACATGTGACGTATAGTTTAAATCACAAATTATTTCGACATTGACTCCCTTGAGCATGAACTTACTCTTAGAATTTCGTCAGAACCCGATAGAACCACATTAATTTTATATCATAACCTTGTTTATCATATTATATAATGTATAATAATAATATGGTTACGATATTTATACGTGGATACCTTTAATAACTTACAGATTGTTTACTGAAAAAAAATACTACTCAACGTATTGATATCCTCTGCCCTCCGGTATTGGTATTTTCAAAGCTTATTATATTCTTAGTATCAAATTACAATTTACTTTTAATTTGTTTTTACCCGTTGTCATCTATTTTTTTTTTTTTTTTTGTTAAAGTCTACATAACTTGTGTATAATTTATATTTCATTTAAATACCTATATAGGTATTCAAATTAATAATTTGTTGTTGTAGAAAAACAAAAAAAGATACCTAACATGTTTTAAGTTTTATTATCATATTGAATTTATATCACTTAATATAATTAATAATTATATAATTAATGACTACTGAACAAAAGTTTTCATAAATAATATTTAAAGTTAAAATAAAAATAATAAAACAACAGTTCAATTTGAAAATAATCGAACATGTCATCATGTTATAAGTATTATTTTTTTTTCCCATTTACTGTAGAATACCTTAAAGTTATGTTTTTAATCCAAAATATATTACGAGATATATTATTAATATTTATATCTTATAAAGTTATAAGTAATTCAAATATTTATCTTAGCAAGATTTAATAAATTATTATTATCTATAGTATTATTACAAAATTATAATTGAATGCGTTAGATTTCCAGGATTTCTGATATATTTCCTTTCGACTGATTTTAAAAGATTTTAAATAAACACCAAACTATTAAACATTTCTAAAACGTCTTTTAAAATACAAATATGAAATATTTATTTATACGTATTATAATATTTATATGTATTATAAATATTCTAGGATTAACTAACTAAAAAGTTTTTTCCTCTTTTTTTATAATAATGTTTTCCTGACTGAAGTAATTTAAACTTAGTGGTTTCTATTTTTTTTTTTCTGAAAAGTAGATATTTTAAAATATTTAATTTTGTATTATTTTGTAACTTAAGACTTAAGAGATATAACATAAATAGCATTTTAAAATATTAAAATTAAGTTGTTATGGTAATACAGGATAAAAATGTATTACAAATATCTAACGAGGAAATCGATGGTTTCTAATTTAAATGAATATGTGTTTAAATTAATTGATTTATTGATACATTATATTATGATAATTGTTAATTGTTATCTATTTTTGAATTTTTCGGTATTTTATTTTAATAAGTGACATTAAAAAACTATAGTAAAATAATTTGACAATAAATTAGACAACAATGATTGTTTTAATCTAAATTCAATTTTTGAGTGTATTAACTAATTTAGTATTTAACATTTTATGAGATATTATGCTATCATGTGAAATTTTAATATATATTTTTCGTACAATACTAAGTTAGATAGAGGCAAACATCATCAGATAAGTGTATAATGTCCCTTATAATTAACCCAACAAAAAAATTCGATTCACTCTTAAAAAATGATTGTATATATGTATTTTAAATTTTTATTAATAAATGTATTTAGTTTAATTTTAAGATATTCTTTAGTTTTTGTATGTTAACATTTACCTATAATACAATAAAAAAATGAACCTAACCTATTTTTACTAATAAGCTTAAAAAATAATATTATATTTAATTAGAAATCTCAATGTCCACACATCCAAATATTTCAATATTACTTAGTTAACATAAAACCGGTATAAACAAAATTACCCATAGTAAATTTAGTTATACACTCCGGTATTGAAGGACATCAAGAGAACCAATCGAATTGAAAAAAACTAAGGCTATGGTAATTTAGTATGATCATTTTTAATTCTAGTAGTACCTATATTTTATTTAATAAATTAATTTAATTTTTACTAACAACTATTTAATTGTTTGATTAATTAAAATATTAAGTAAAAAAAATGTATGACGTATAAACATATGTTATATGGTATGAAATGTATCATCTTGAAGTTTAGTGACACTGAAATATTAAATCGGGTTGAATATAGCTTGTTTAAAGGCGTTGTCCATTCAGTCAAGAAATTCGATGAAATATTTGTCTTCGAAGTATTATTTTTTATTGAGTTTTATTGTTCTTATAATATATACTTTTAGATTAATCTAAGTAGAATAGAATTTAGACTACTATTTTATTTTTATAGTCTTATATACATATTTTAATTTTAAAATGTTAAATACATACGATATTTAAAATATCTGATACTTATGGAATAGTTGCTTAATCCACCGATGTTTAACCCAGAATTTAACCGAATATAAACATAATTCTGTACATTTTCATATTAGAATTACATTTTTATAATTAATTTAAAGTTTCCCCGGGACCAGTAATTTCTGATAATAATCGTATGATTCTAATATAGTTTGGTATCTCGCATGAATAGTCGGTAGTGTAATTTGATCTTATTGTATGTACATGTACATTCTGATTGTTGTGCATTTTATACGTCTTAGATTGTATAATTAATAACAGGTACAATATTATAATAGTATAGTGTTGGTTTATTTATAATGAAACAAAATTAAATAATTAACTTTAAATTATAATTTGCTGATTTTAATTACTAAATATAACATATAAAACATAATATTTTATAATATAATTAAAAAAATGTGTTTAATTAAGTAGTAATTAAAATTAAACATCTAAATCTTTTTATTAATGAGTATTATAGCACATTTTGTACTAGTAAAGTTGTAATCTATAATGTGGTTGAATTTAAACAATGTACAGTTGTTCTTTTGTTGGACTTATGACAATTTTTCACACCACTATACAAGCACGGATGTGAAATTTGGAGCCATAGAGATTTGACGCACCCAATCTAATTGACGGATGTGCGCATTGAGATTTTTGACCTTGGTATGTTTGACCTCTTTGGTCACTCATACAAATTTTAATATATAAAATTGAACCTTATCACGTAAATCACTTTTAGCTTGAAATTTTCACCGATACGTAACGATCTTTGTCCACGTCTTGTTCAGTTTAATCAACATTAGGTAAGTATATTAAGTTATTGTTGTGAATAGAATTATAAAATATTATAAAAATTAAAATGTTGGTATAATTTTAGTTAGTACTTATTACCTAATTACTTACAACAGTTTATGTTTATTTATCCGTCAGTATGTACTGATTACAGACCATTATTTAAGACGCAGCTATATTACGTAATATTAAAATTGAATGGTTATTTTATTCAATAAAAGAAATTTTCATAGTTTCATAAATTAAAGTAGTTAATGGACAGATTTTCATTTTAAAATTATTCAAACTATTATAATTAAAAATCCTGATCTTTTTAATTTATGTTATAGATATTTAATAATTTAGATATTTAACTATGTAGGTAGTAAAATTTGTTTACTTTTTATTTTATTTTAATTAGATTTATACATACGGTTTTATATTTTTTTATCATAGAAACAATTATAAGATTTTAACTACTACACTGTATCATTTAAAATTATACTAAATTGACCGAAGATGAAAATTTCATGAATCTAAAAATATCTGAAAATCAAAATTATGATTTGTTTGTGCTATTAAAGAAAGATTATTAGTTATTATTATTAAATATTATTTACAATTTTCTTATATAGTTATTATTAATAAAAAATATTTTTCTCGGTATACTGCACACGTGTGCATAGATGTTTATTTTTAACGACAGAGGCTGCGTTTTATTGCATAAAATACTATATATTATTATCTACGATAAAAGAATATTTTCATATTGATAGACGATAGAAACCTGAAAAATGTTCTTTAAAACTTCACATAGTATCTATTTTTAGACAAAAGATTTGTACAACGTATGGTATTACAATAAACGTGTGGGCCCTAAGGATAATGGCTGTAGGTAGGCAGTAAGGTATGTAGATTATCCTTACACGCTCGACATATACGTGACTCATCCAATGTTAACCAGTTTGTATTTTTATATAAAAAAAAAACTTGCAAGTATGTGTTGTGAATATTTGTTTGGGATCGGTTCAATAATAATATGACAACTAACTCAATGCACTGAATAGATTTTTAAAATTATATATTTACAAATTTTCAAATTCGAAATCCTGTTTTAAAATTATTAAAGTATCAATGTTTTTGGAATTATCTCGTTAAACGATTAGTTTTTATTTATAATTTTTTATATATTATAAATACTTTTTATGGTTACCTTCTCATTTTATTCTATGTTTATGGTGTAAATATTTCAAAGGTGACACATGATATTACGTTCCAGGTACCTAACAAATTTTCATATTTTTATATAATAAAATAAAAAAAACCATAGTCAGTTACTTATAAAACTACAAATTGCTTGCATACCTCATAGAAATACATTATACACGGATCCACTTTTCAATAAAATAATTCAATCCATCATAATTTCAATAAATCAATAAAAATAACATTTTTGTTGTATCCTTGCCAATAATAAGGGAACTTTTAATTTTTAATGTCAAAAGTTTATTTGTATTATGATATAATAAACCAAATCGGTATATTATTGGATTTGACTGAGCTTGAAATCATATCAAAGCCCAATCAAAGCATAAGATATCAAAGCATTTGTGTCTTTGATTTTAATCTTGATTGAATGAACGCATACAAATAATTTCGTATTCGAATTAATTTAATGGTAATATATTTTTTTAAATAATAAGTAAATTTTTGTATTGATTTCTTAAAAATATAATTCAAGACTATAAAACATACCTATATTTTTTCCTACAAAACTAAATATTTTGGCATAATTAATTGTTTTTATGATTAAAAAGTTTTTTATATGGATTTTGCAAATAAAAATATTATTAAAATAATTATAATTAGTGTTTTGTTTAAAGGCTTGTTAATTGTAATTTTCAGTTATATTTTTACGTAATATATTTAGATATTATAATTTTATTAGCAAATATAATTTATACATCACCAGCCTTCGCTAAAAATTATTTTTAAGTACGATGATTTATTGATTTATAATTACTTTTAAATGTATACAAACAATACAGTAATACAAAAGACAAACTCTGAGATTTTACCTATTTATAAAATATGTATAATATAAAAATATGTATAAAATAAAATAAAGAATAAAATGAAAATAATATTTTAATTCATGTTCACTATTGTAGCAATCGAAGCTTTTTTATCAATAACTGTGTTACGATTTTCTTAGATTTCATTTCAGTATTTCGTTTATAATGAAATTTAATTTTTTTATCTACCTACGAACTGTATTTACTAAAATGTCTGCAGTCACTTATTTTAAATAAACTACTCGAGTTAAAATCATATTTTTACAGTTCTTATAGATTTGTATTTATTAGGTAACTAATAAAATATCCTAATGCCCAGTTTTAATGTTTATTTTTATAAAAATATTTAATATAATACTTTTACTTTTGTTATATTAATATTAACAATGTTCAATATAAACTTTTACTATTTCATCTATTTAAAAGTTATGCTTGCAACTTAATGTTTTATATCTATAATTTAAAGTTCTAAGTCTACATTAAATTAATTTCTACCTACTCCCTAATCCCTACTCCCTACTAAAAAAATATGAACGACATTACAATAATTGTTAGAACTTATACATTTATTATTTATTAATTAATAGTAATATACTAATATGACATTTCCTGATTTCCACTATATTATTATTATTAATCAGCTTCAATTTTAAAATGGTTTAAAACTACCTAATTAAGAAAAACCTTAACAAAAATATTTGGAAATGTACCTTTTTAAATTTTATAAGTAACTGTAAAACCCGATCTCTTTCCAACACAGACTAAATTCCTACTAAATATTTTTACGTAATTATTCCGTAAAATAGTGAGATAAATATGAACTTCAAATAAAATCTAAACTACCTCTTTTATATCATAGATACTGATTATAACTATTAGATGCGGTTTTATATTTTTAGTATTTAGTTCAGATTTACTCGGGGTTTTAATTAATTGATTACTATTATAAAATCATTTACGATTTGTGTTGATTTGTGTATTAATTATTTAATAATGTAGGCTTCTGTTTCTATTTTACTACTTTTATATAGTTACGCACTAACGTATGGTTTTTATTAGCTATATATAAATTGGAAATGTAATTTTTTTTTTCAGTAACATTCTAAAATTATGTATTGATGTATTTATCTTGAAAATAATCAAGTTAAGACTATAATTATGCCTTTTTATAGTACTCTAAGTATAAATGAACAATTACAAATATTAAATATTTATAATATTATTTTAGACCATTTTAAAATATTTTAGAACATATCACATGTGGTATCTATTAGTGACTAACTATTTTCCTTGATTAGTCTTGTTTGGTAATTTCCATCAAGTATAACAAGTATAATTTATCAAGTATTGTAATTATTTTAAGTAATTGTTTAGTTTTTGTAGTTAACTATTTTTTTGTGTGAAATATCTTAATATCTGAATTTGATAGTCTTTTTATGCTCATTTACTTTTTCATTAAATTTCCTAAACAGGAAAAAAATTTCCAATAATTACAATTCTGTGTGCGTATATATATTCGTATGTTTATGTATGTGCGTGAATTGAGCGTTTGTATATTATGTGTTACCAGCTGTTTCCGATCATTGGGAAATGACTGGCGACGCGTCGGCGAGGTCATTGGACGCTACCCCTATCTAGTTTTTTTTAAAATTCAACGACGATCATTTGAAGTGCCCCGTGAACTAAATTAACATCACCCTTTAAAAATTGATTGATTTAAAATCCATTGCTAGATATCATCTGTGAATAATGAATTAATAAATTATTAGTTTACACTGATAATTTATAAATGTAGGTATGATTAATTATCGATTCAAAAGTCGATAAAATACAATGAGAAAAAATTAGTATTAGGTAATAACTAATAACTAAAACAATTTAATATTCAATATGTTTACTGAGACCCATTTCTATTAAAAATTATTTGTATAAACAAAAGATTTATTAAAATAATGATCGAAAAGATTTGTTTTAGTTTACCTAGTATATATTATAATGATTTCAATTTAACAAGTTTTTCTTTTATAAAAATGTTAGCTTTTTCTATGTCTTATTTAATATTCATTAAGCTTATTACTGATAATCTTAATTATTAGACAACCTACTACAATTTAATTCATTAAAAAAAATATTAAAAAGGTAAATACTATTTTTGAGATGCATTCGATATACCGCTATAATAATCGCGTCTAAGGGGAGTGTTCGCTTGTACTCGAGTAGTTATGCAATTGCACCCGTGCATCGTTTAGTGATAGGTATATTATTCTTTTTTGTATACATGAAAGCTCTTACTAGGAAACTTATCACAGATGTTGAAAATTAATTTATGATTCATTCATGACTCATAATAGATATAGTGTATGAGATGGAAGGCAAATTTTCACTTTTGTGATTGACGTAGGAATAATTTTTATAGTTTATTTAAGTTATATCTCCATTTTTTGAGGATATCTTTATTTTAGTCATAAAGATAATCATTTTTAAACAATAAATGCTACTTTTTCTCAATACAAGCGACCTTATTTTTCTATGAATTCATTGTTTATTAATGCAGGAATTTTTGCAAATTATATGACAAGGCTGCCAGGAAAATCATTATGAAGAATCAAAGATAGCATATTTTAAGGTCGCAAAGTTGTATGATTATTGATTTTCTTAATCCTATCTATAATTATAATTTGCGACTGTTTTTAAACCAATTGCACCATAAATTGAATGCTGGTATTTGATTAAAAACTCGATTGATTTTAAAATTACATTTTGTATAATCTAAAATGCTATCACTGATACCCACATACAATTGCTTAATGCTTATATTGCTTGTATATCATCAACTAATGAATACTAAAATATTAATTGTTTATAATTATTATACACTTAAAGCACTGATTGCTGTTTATACAAATGTATAAAATTATTTATAATTGTTAAATTAATTTAAAATAATTATTGAATATATTTAAATAAAATTTCAACTAATGTACAAATATGGCTCCTTTGTATTGTAAAATTATAGTAAATAATTGGTGAAATAATAATGAATATTTTCATGAAGTTTTAATATTTCAATAATTTTATGGATATAATTGTTGTTGTATCAACTAGAAAAATGTTTTGTTTTGACTTGTACAGAAAATTGTTTAAGACGTAGGTACACTTAGATTAACCATTATAGTTAATAATAATTTAGTAGTTACAATTATAATATATTAAAATATGCAATATAGTTCAGCTAGTTATATAAGACACAAATTATATTCTTCTTGCCGAGATCTCATTAAATGTGTTTAATTACAATAATTTACAATAGAGATAAATTAAATAATGGAATTTACCTTTGTCATTTTATATCATTTGATAAGCATTCACTAAATCCAATACGTTCTGTGAAATTATGATCCAAAGTTGGACATTAATAACAACTATTGCAGTTTATTTGTATAATACTATTAATTATAAAAATGTGTTGGCATACAATAGCTGGTTATAAATTATTATATATTGTATGCTATAAATATATAAATAAATTATAGTTGCCACTAAAATCTCGCACATACATTTTTTCGATAACGATCTTAGATTTCTTCATACTATTTTTTTAATAAATATTTTCCTTTTTTTTATCTGTAGAAAATAAATCTTAATTAAATGTACCTATTAATATAAAAATTAAATATATTATATTATAATGTAAATAGTATTATGAAAATTATTAGAATTTAAAAAATTAGTAATACCACCTATTAAATTGTAAATTTTAAAATTAAATTAAATTAATATTTTATTTTTATTTAAGCTAAAGTTTAGTTTTTATTAAATAAATCCCGTTAGTAAATAATTATATTAATTTAATTATTTTCTCTTGCACAACGAAGTGCTATTGCTTTATTCACACTTTCTAGACCTTAAAAATAAATCATGCCATTTATTCTTGTTGTACTACAAAAGATTCACAGATTAATTGTCGTAAAAAAAAATTATTTTTTTGTTAGGTTTTTTAAGTTTTTGAAGGTCTAAATTTTTATTGTCATTGAAAAATATGTCTAGGTAAATACCGTCATATCAAAAATATGTTAGATATTCTTATTTCTCAATATGTCGTATATTTTGTGTGACAAATGACAAGTGAACAAAAAAATTAAAGTTTTCAATCGTGTCGTTACACAATTTTGTTTGGTTTTCTTTTTATATCAATTGTGTCAGTATTTAATGATTTGTAAATTGTGATCAAAGTTCTTAAGAATTTAAAACTATTATTTTTTCATTTTAAAACATTTACCTGTTGTCAATTGTAATTCTTAAATTATTAATCTATTCGTTTTTAATCAACAATTCTTAACAACAGATTACTTGGAAGAAGTACTTTATTAATTTTCAAACGCCAACTCGACGGAAACAGATTTATCTGTTTAACTTGTGATCTATTGTCGTGTATACTAATATATGGCAAATGTCGGCTGTTAAGTTGAGATGAGACAACATATTGATATATTTCATGATTTATGTAGTATAATAATAATAGTTACGTGTATAAACAAAATTTTTATAGGAATATATCAAACTCATTACTTTACGAGTAATTACCAAAATGTCATAGTTTTAATGAATTAATCAAATACTTAATACAAAGTATAAAAGGTAGGTCTATGCACTTTTTGTTGCAATAATAATCTTTTTTTAATTTTATTTCGTACAGGGAGAGGTTATTAATTGATACTAATAATGTTACCATCAGTTATACGAATTATACGAAGTTGTACGAATTAAAATATCTACTTACCTACTCTACATTTTAATTATGTATTACTTTTTTGTATTTATAAGCTAAACTGTTTTAATTTCAAATAGGTAACTCAAAAGTGCTAAAAGTACTATTTTACTCATAAATTATCTTAATCAAAAAAATAAAATAAAATAAAAACAACGTGTGAATATCTTGCCTAATATCCCATGCCTAATCAATGAATTTTAGTTAAACTACATAGACACTATTTAAGCATGATTAAAAAATATTATACGGTAATAATAATATATATTATTTTAAATTAAACAGATTATAGTAATCATCAACACACTTCATAGTATGCGATACGGAATATTATAAAAATAACATTATATGCCTAAGCATACATAATCATCATAAAATATCTTCCATAGTCATAATTTCATCTATTTGATAATTATTTCTAAGCGTTAATGTAGTCATTATAATGCAATATAGTATTTTGTATAAAAAATCAAAAGGAATTTGAGTGATGTAATTTGATCATTGGCCGTGATTTTGATAAAACATACATTACAATACAATTATCATTGTGTAAAATTCTTTTGTTGGTATTATAAGCTGCCTATATTATTACATTTATGATATCATTGATATCGTTAGTAGTGCGTAGTATCATAATAAAATTATTTGATAGTACGTACCTATATAGTTTAATTACAATATTATATATCATTACAAGAGGGATATCTCTTCCTATCTATCTGTTGTCTATTAGGAGAAATAATTTCCACTATGACTATAGTAATGTCTCTTAAAGCTATCGTATGCATATTAAATTGTCGCACTTTCGATTGGCTTTTGTCGTAGTACAATGCAATCTATCGTCGTAAGTGAATAATAAAATATGTATTATGTTTTCATAGTGCACACGCCATTGAAAAATAACATTGTAACTTTAATATTGTTACCACTCCATACTACGCGAGTTGTACGATTTTTGTCGTGCCCTAACGTTTGATAATATGTATAGTAATCCGCATGTGATGAATGTCAGTTTTTTTCTAAATTCTCTTGTCCAGGAGGAAAAACCTTTGGAATTCGACTGTGTTAGGTATATACTATATAGCGTTCAATTATTATTATACGACGCTCTTCTGTTCCCTCGTCCCCATTGTCGTTGTCGGTGCTTCTAGTGCCAATTGTTACGCGTGCAGTCTACCCAGTATTGGTGGTTGCGCCAGCCAAAACCGATACACACGGCTGCCGCCGTAGCCGTCGCTCCCACCTAACCCTTTCAACAGTCTGTATTTGTGTGTGTGTGTGTGTGTGTGTGTGTGTGTGTGTGTGTGTGTGTGTGTGTGTGTGTGTGTGTGTGTGTGTGTGTGTGTGTGTTTAGAATGATGGAAGGGGGACGTGCCAGACGTGAAATCACATGAAATGTGCCGGGGCGCCTGTCGTCGTCTGGCTGCCGGTCCGCCGCCGCCGCCGCCCGGTCGATAATACCCGTCGATTCACCCTTAGTACCTACAGCAGTCGGTAGGACATATATTATTATGTAACGCTAAAGCTTGTCCTAGGTCAGAGTCATATCTGGCGAAGTGATGTGTGCTTGTTGGTTATTTTCTGCGCGGGACGTACCCGAGACCTGGTGGTTTTTTTCGCTTTTACGACATTGACCTCCGTCGTTATGCACAGGAGAAAGTGTGAATTTAACGCGTGTCCGTTTCATACATCATCGTACATTCGTACCAGTATACTGTCTATTATTCTTATACCCGGTATTGAAAAATTGGCATCGAGCGTGGGCGATACCACGGAAATAACATTCTGTCATCAAAGAAAAAACGAACATAAAAAAAATAAAAGTATATTAGTGAATACGAACTACTGCAATTGCACATTTGTATTTATTTTGTAAAAAGCATATTTTTTCTTCACTAGACTAAATATTTTATATTTTTGAAAACCATAATATATATATATATACATACGAGCATATACATTTTCGGAATAGTGCCTGGATTAATGAATATGTATTTCTTTGTTATAAAAATTAAAATGTTTCAGTTTGCTTGAAAAATATAAACACATGTATTTTATTAATCTGATTAATCCCCTCCTAAGAAATTTGCCCTTGATTTAAATTTAATAAATCAATTACCTTGTATATGGTTTTTAAATTATATGTTTTTATTTTCTTGCGTTTGAATAATTTTTGTTTGTTAATATGTATACGTAGTACATACTTAATATAAATTATCTATTTTATTATGTAATTATGTGCTACAAAAGTAATATATCACTATGATAAAAAGTGAAAACTATGTAATAGGTACTTGTCAACAAATTTAAGTTTTATTGATTTTTAAAATTTAAAAGTTTATAAAAGTACTTGGTTTTAAGGACCAATCAATTCATTAAAATGATTTCTAATAGTTATATATGTACTAAGGTTAATGCCCTCTATTTATTAAATTATTAAATACATGGTTTTTTATTCGTGTACTGTAGTTTTATTAATTTTAGTTAGATTTTGCTTTAATAAAATACTAATTGCTCAATATTCTATTAATTAGTTAAATTGTGTATTGTTTGTTATTAAATATATAATGATATTATAGTACTTATTAAACTTATTAGTTGTTACTTATTATTTTATTAATCATTATTTGTTAGTCAAGATATTATATTATCTCATTTTATTTTATTTATCATGAATTAATTTATCATTAATTGAGATAATAATTTTAATACTCATAATATTTTTACTGGACATTTTGTCTTCCCCGAAAATATTTATCCCCCTATAGTATTACTAATTAAGATAAAAACCCCATTTCATATTAAAATAATGCAGATTTTTAATTTAAACAACTTTTAGTATTTAGGTATTGTAATTATCTGACGATAAAAAAATCTTGAAAAATCAAAGTATCTAATAATATATGTATTTATATTATTTTCTACTTCAATACTTACATATTTTTATTGTAACTTTTCAATTTTTTTATTAGTTTATTTGTATTTTCTAATATACCCAAACTATTGATTGAATAACATGTATTACTTTTTATTAAATTGACATGATCTTATTTTTATGATTTTATAATTTTATAATTATGTAATGTTTTCTTGCATTTGTTAACTCATTAATTATTTTATCATAAACATCCATTGTAACTTGTAAATAACTGGAAATTTTAATTTTTTGTCGCTGAGCCTTATTTGTAAGTTAAATATTTTTATGGTATTTTCTATAGTAACGTGATATTATCTTTAATACTATTAACGCTATTGAATTTGTATGTGATTAGGATGTTTGAATGGTCTCATTAATTTTCAAAGTCCAGAATGCCAATAACGAATTCCGTATGGAAAAGCATTTAAATAAATGTACATTTAAAAACATTAATAAACAATTTGGTTATATATAATATTACATATCATTATAGGAACCTAATCACATTTTTATGCTCACGAAAAAATAAATAAAAATGTTTTGTTTCTCCACGGTCTAATTAAAACAATGATATGACGCTTGACAACATTAAGCAATTACCCTCGAATTGAAATTTTTAAATCGAATTTTTTTAATAAAATTTTAATTTATTTTCTCATTTATGTTTTATGTTGTTATAAAATGTAACTTCAAGTTGGTTAAGTGGATTGATTATGGATTTAGTAGTAAAGTATTGTTATATTGTATCCATATTAGTGTTGAACCTTGAAAACAATATCGTAGAAAGTTTTCTAAGCTTTCAATTTGCCATTGATTATAGTAAATCATTTGAATCATATTTAAATATTCTAATTAGAATATATTACATTTTAAACATTGACTATTACCTTATGAGTTATGACTAATGAGTAATAAACTAGGTAACGTGACTAATATTGTTCAATCGTTTTTGACCTTGGTGATGATGTCATAAAACACTTTCGTTTTACCATTTGTTGTGGAAAATCATTTAAAATATGTGAAATTCTTAAATATTTTATCAAAAATCCTTTTTATTAAACACAATATAAGACATACGTGTATATAATATAAATGTTATTAATTTAATACAATTTAAATTCAATATTATTTTTTCTCTATACAAATGATTAATTAGAACTAAACAAATTATTTGTATGAAAAAAAAAAAATACTCTACTAATCTGTAAATATTAATATTTTATTTATTTTATTTTATGCAATCTATTTTGGTGCTATTAATACTGTCAATTATCCTTATAAACATAATATATTATTACTTTTGAAGTGGAATCGCAGAAAAACATAAGTACTCATATAAAAGATAACTTATCCTTTACAACCTTTTTTTTTAAAAAAAAAATAAATTATTTTACGTGGATTTGTATTGCAAAAATACTACTTTCCGAAGAAGTTTGTGTAGAATTTTGGTTTCTTCTTAGATAATTGCAAAGTTCCGTGTGGGGATTTGGATGTATTGGTTTATATTTGCAAGAAGTTATATAATTTTTTTTTGATGATTTCCTTGAAGTGATACGTGACTACTGTGGAATTTGTGTCATATTTATTGCACTTGTTAATTCGGTATTGAGTTAAATTTTCCAAAGCCTTATTGACTATTCTCGAGAATAAAAATTTACTTTTTGTGTATGTGTATCAGCTATCATAAAAATATTACATTGTTGCTGTACGTTAAATACATACATATATATATATATATATATATTTTGATTAATTAATATGGTACCCACGCGCGTTTGAAAGTGAAATAAATCGCCGTCCGCGTATAGGCTTCCTGTCGAGGAAGTGGCGTCTACTGTAATGCTTCTCAACCTGGGGACCGCGGTCCCCTAGGGGGCCGTGGCTATATGATTGGGGGGGGCCTTGAAATATGTATTTAATTTAAAATATTTCTGATTATTTAGTTATTATATAAATATAACATTATAACGTATACATTATATTATATATTATAAATTTATAACCGACCATATGATTAATCATTATAAATAATATCTAAAATAATAAATATATTAAAATAATTAATGATTCTGATTGAGGGGGGCCTTGACAGTTTTACATTAAATTTAGGGGGGCCTATAACAAAAAAGGTTGAGAAGCACTGGTCTACTGGATAAAATAATTTCGTTGAGTTGAAATTTGCATTAAACGAAACAGTCATATGTGTATCTGTCCTGTTTATTATTATAATTGATATAGTCGGTCGCATTGGAATAAATTAAAAGTTGTTCGCGGGCGTATGAGTCACCATGACGTGTGCACGTCGTTGTCCGCCGGGAAGTTTAAACAATCATTATTTTGAATATTATACTCTACGAACCGCATTATTGTTTCCATTGTGGATAGTTTTATCTAACTACCTATGCCCTATACTCTATTCCGTGCATAATATATAATTCATACCTTTATAATTTCAGTTGGTACCTAACGAGTTTTGTCATACATTTATATGTGATTTTTTTTAATTAATACAATGACACTTTTTTCTTCACTCTTAACAAAATTGTACACACTATCCTACTAAAATTTAATTTTTACCCCAGTTTTTACTTATACATCATTTATAATATATATATATATATATATATATATTATATATACCTAATTTTTTGTAATATTCGAACCTTGTAGTGTTTGAAATATTGTGGACCACTGCCCTAAATTATAATTAAAATCCACATAATATATGTAACTTTGTAACTATATCTCTATAAGTATTTATTCGAGTGTGCTATATACATTTAGAAACATTTAGTTTTACCATTTTTCGTTTAAATAATGTATTATATTATTTAATCAACTGCTGATCCGTGTATAAAACATCAATGTGATCGTAATTTTAATTTACAGTTGTCAAATATACATGAGTAATGACAACTATTAAAAAAATATATATTTAAAAGTTTAAAATAAACTGTACGCATTTGCAGACGTATTATAGGTATTGCATGTGTACGTATAACTAATTATCATTCAAATATATAAAATTATAAAATCGATTTTAACTATGGTTAAATATTAATAATTTATATTATATATATTATTACCTAATAATTGACATTTGATTTCGCTGAAACTTAAGTTTTTTAGTTCAAGTATAAAGAGTATACATTTTTCAAGTCGATGATATACCTACGGTGTTAATAATATTAGTGGGCTTGAAATTATTATGTATTTATGATTGATTCATTGATGATAACATTGATAACAGTTGGTAGTATAGTATTATTTTGCACGCGTATCCGCCTGCAGTAGTTATACACTTTTACTGCACACAGTAATGCAGTATGTGTTATATAGTAGTTAGACTGTTGGCGCCAAAGTGCGTGTCACGAGCCACGACTAGTACCACCGAGTCCGCCACCCATAATGGTATAATGATAGTCGTTGTCGTAGAGACATGCGTATAAAAATACGCATGTTACTCAATAGCACTCTGTAATTCGAGATACCGTGTTAGTTTTTTTTTCCATCATTTGAACGATGACTTCATTCTAGATTTCTCTTGTTGTCGTGAATTATTCATGTGTTTTTGTTTTATAGATATTTGGCAAAGTAAAAACGTAAATTATTAATAGTAAATAAACGTATAAAATAAACGCCGCCATCCATTACGCATGCCAGACGTTTATTATAACGATACCCATGTTGGCCGATCGCGAATGAAGTATAAGATTAAACGGGAATAGGCGGGATATCGGAGGTGATTCGATTTGGTACTGGTCACAAATAAAAATTTAGTTTATTCGGTGTATTAATTGTTTGATATGCTATGACTAAATTTAGACGGTATTATATTATAAAATTATTTTATGTAGGTAATTCGTAACTTGTAACTTAACAAATTAAGTTTTATCAATAAGAAAAAGTTATATTATTAATTGAATGTGAGTTGTATACGTGTAACTAGACTATATTTATACATCATACTAGCATATGGATATGTTTAATAATTAGTTAATTAAAAGTTACTACGAATAAAAAACGAAAAAATCATGTTAACGATTCAAATATTTTAAATACTAATTTTCAATTTATAATTTAACTATTATGTAATAATTATTGAATTTTTTTTCTCGAAAAAACCGTGAACATTGGTAGTACATAGTCTTTTTATTTTAAAAATCAACTTTATTACACCTTATGACGACTTAGTTACTAAATCAAAGTATAACTAGCAAAAGTAAATGCAAATTATACAGTTATTAAAATTTAGTAATTTTTAACTTGTTTCGATGATGACTGTTACTTGTTTTCTTTGGACTATTCCAATAAGATATGTGTAAGTACTGTTCCTGTAACCTGTACAAATACAAGTATATACTGTATTTATGTGAAGTTCAAACATGACCGGATTTTATGTTATTCAATTATATAATAAAGTGAATAATAACATTTTAAATACATGAAAACGATTCGGTGGTGCCAACATATTGGTGATATGATATTGATAGAGTGTAGGGATATTAAAAAATTGCTAGAAACAGCAATGTGCTATATTCATAAAATATTTTTTACTCGATCTTTGTGACTTGTGCGATTTCCATCCTGTTCTTTTGTCAGCTTGTGTACTATAATAAACGATCGTAAATTATAATAAAAACAGCATCGTTGTTGTCAAATGTCAATTGATCCTTTTGTCCATGTAGTTAGTAATCTGTACCATGAACGTCATATCATAATTTTTCTTTCGTCATTGTGCATTATTATTACGTTCTATAAATGGTTTTTTTAAAAGTGAAAAGGCTATTTAATATCATTATTATTTTCAGTGATTTATTAAGATTCTCGAAATGATTACTACTCGGCAGGCGGCGATGTCATCGAAAAATTTCATATTTTCTCTTGACACAAATACACGATACATGCGTTGCATTGTATTATTTTCGATGTGTGGTCGCTTTGCTTGAATTTGTCATTTTATCGTTAGTTCGACACCTGTACAGTGAGAGCTTTTCGTCCAATTCGTTTTTGTCAGCGTACGACGATTTATTAACGTGAAGACATGAAATAAATAGTTTCGTCGTTTCCGACGGGTAAACACAGTTCAATTGTTGTCGTATACAGTGACAACAACGGTGGTAGCGTATTGACAAAACTGTATACACCCTGTGCCGCTTGCCCGTTATTTACGACTACGTCTACGAGGTGTTGTATTGCTACCGCTTGCTCAGGTGTGTGTATATGTATATTATTACGAGACGTAAAAAAAAAAAATAAAAAGGAACTATCGCACACGGAAAACTGTTCATTATTATTTTATACAACTGGCAATATGGAGTTACTTCTTTTCTCGAGTTCGATCAGCGAAGGCTGAGCTCGTACCACACCGCGATGCAAATTCATCGACGGATTTTCTCAAATTAATTATTAATGTTATTATCAAAACATGATTCATTTATGATGATGTGTAATTTATGCGAGTGGCGTGTTCTCTGGTTTTATTTATAGAAAACCCCAAGTTTCTTGTGTAAATAAATCACGTGTCGGGTATGTTGGTGCAGATGAATATACGTGTATATAATAATATATAAAATACACGCACAGCCTATTATACTATTATTGAGTTCATTTATCAACCAAAAGTTCGAAACAAATACCTACTGAGAGTTTTCAAACTTGATAATTTTCCACGAGAGTATGTAAAACGTGTTGATTGCATTTTACCAGGTTCGAAAGTCCGATCTGACCTTGACGATTAGTTTCCCATTAACGGCATGCAAATATAAGAATGTAACCGACAACTGTTATTTAGCCATACTACTAAAATACTACTAAATTGTATGTAATTTATCTTTGCACTACGAACTTTTGTACGCACAGAGAACGTGAATCGTGTTAAAATCAACTGTACTACCTAATCTGTCTGTTATGAGTTATGCTTTTATGACCTTTCGAATATTTTATTTGTACAATATGTACATCATCAAGAAATAAAACAAATAACCTTTCATCTGAAAATATAATTAAATGTATTTTTACACTTCAGCAAACAGTTTAATGTGTAAATATGCACTCTAAGTTATATTGTTTGGTTCTAAATTCTCCGAATTAGCTTGACAAAACAACAGCAGTTATATACGTCAAGCACCAGAGTAATAATTTTACTTTTTCTGTTTTGTTATCAAGAGCTTGACAGTAAAAACTTACTTTAACGATTAAATGTATATAATAAAGATATAAATAAACCGTTCGCTTTATCAAAAAATACGATGCAATGTTTTCTCGACATTTTACTTTTTTGAATGCTTTTACGGATGTACATAAATTTTAAATGATCGTCGTATCAAACGTTTGTTGCTTGTGTAGTATACTGTAGAGGCCGAAAGTCATATTTAAATACCTATTTAAACGTGTGGTTTTTGGCAAATTTAAACGTCTGACGCTGTGTGGCATTGGCAAAGCATTTTGAGGGTTAAGGTTCTACGTCCGAAAACATGAATTTAAGAAGTTTTAATCATTTTAAATTGAGCATGAAAAATCGTTTATTATTATTATGCCATAATATTATTACGACTTTCGTTACTACTATTTTTACCATACTTTATAAGTAAAAATCAGGGGACCAAACGTCATTCACCGGCACTCCTTAATACTTTGCCAAGTATTTCGATCTGTAGTGGTCTTGTATGTATAGGTACTTATTAAAAACACGCGCTCTGTGCAATTAGACGAGCAAAGTTGTTTTGTTTTTAAGTACTGTTGTTTACATTTTCGAACAATCGCGTCATTCAAAAATTCGTGTTCCCGTTACGGTGTATTGAGTACACACTCAGTGATTACAACCGTGGGCAGCTCAAAAGCCAATTGAATACTATCCGCGTTTAAAAAAAAAAAAAAAAAAATGTTGGCCAAAATCTTTGTGCAAAAAATAAATTGCACGTACCTATGTCTATTTTCGAATTGAACGCGTCTCGTTGTCGGTATAACTTACAAGGCCGATTTCAATGGCCCGTAGGGACGAGCGAGGATTAAAGAAAAACGAATGACAAACAAGGTTAGAAGAACGCACTTGAACAAGGCCTTATTAATGTCTGTAGTTATAGACAAAAGGTATTAGGTCACATCAGTATCTTTATAGGCAGAATATACCTACTTCCGAACTGTAGATCCCTTTTATGGTTGTTTAGTCGCCTTCAAAACCGGTCGCGTTATTGTTGTTTACACTAATAATAATAATTACACCACTTAAATGACGTCTAACCAACAAATATGCATTTTATAGTCGTGTTTTTGTTAACATTTATTATATAAAAAAAAAAAAAAGGTTGTATTTTTGAAAATCATTATCGACCAAATGATTATTAGTGTCGAATGACTGCGTTTCATAAGTAGGTAATATGAGAAAATGAGAGAAACATAAATCTATTCATTATACAGGTGCAATTAGTTTAATTTAAACAATTTGTTTAATGTGTTGTTTAGTTTTTTCTCTTATTTGTGTTTAATAATAAGATATTTTTTCCGTTATTTGGTTTTCATAAAAGCCATAGACATACCAATTCTTGATTAGCAAATCAATAAAAACGGAACATTTCTGTGGCCAATCGTGTGACATCAACTCTTTGGTTCGTTTTAATTTTGGATGATAATATCAGTTTACAAAGCTATCGAAAGACTAAAATGATGGAATAGACTTAGTAAAATTGTAAACAGTCGAGTTGTAAGTTCTTATTATTCTTATTCGACCCGTGATTTAAAACACTTCTGCTACTATAATGTTATCACGAGCACTGTGCAATGGGTTCATTTAAAAATTATATAAGTATGCAAATAGATCTATTAAAATATATTTTTAAATAGGCTTGGATACTGAAAAATATCGTATGTTGTAAGCATTACTGCGAAACACTATAAATGTAATTTTATTTTAGATTTCGTTCAGATATTTTAGAATATCTTAGTCGGTTATTTGCAGCATTTATTGTTATTATTTGCACACGATATTACTGGAATCGTAATGTGGATTCCTCGTTCGTTTTTATATGTCCTTCGGCTAACACGCATCTATTGAATTCGTACAAAATTGTAGGTAGGTACATAAAGACATATTATATATCTATTAGATTTCTATAATATACTTTCTGAATTTTTCGTCACAGTTGACTGTAATTAATGATTATTTGACGTTTTTATTAGTATATGCTAAACTCAGTAAACAGATGTTTCGGCTTAAGAATTATAAGTAATAATCGGCAGGTTTAATTATTATTTTGAAGGCACGCGCGTGTTCCTACGCAGAGAGTAAGAGTGTGATTTCATAATTATCGTTGTCCATTAATCAATGCAGTTGCTAACGCATTATTAACTTAACTGCGTTTAAGGTCATGCATTTTAAGTTCCTGGTACCATCCCTCGATGTAATTGTAGTTGTTGATAGTTTCGTAGAATTTATGTACAGACAAAGTACAGTCCTAGACGTATTTTTATGATTCATAAAATGGTTGGTAATTATGTCCAATTGCGTCATTGCCCAAAATTCTCTCTATACTTTTGATATTAGTGTGTGTATGTGTAACAAACTCGTATAACTCGAAATATCGTTCCTTGTAGCGAAGCGGATGTCTCGCTCATGAAAAATGTATTTTCATGTTGATATTTATTGCGTTAAATTCGAAGTCGGACGTCGGTAATTGGAACAACCGCAGTGCAACATCGCCAATCTTTCGCCAAGAAATATATTGCATTATCCGTATCGATTTTTGTTCTACCTCAAAATGAATTCGACCAGAGTATACTATTTGTTCGTTGTAACTATTAAATGACCTCGACCTCCGCGAATCTTGCACATTTTTAAATATTCAAATTTTATCAACATTGTAATGGTCAATAATAAGTAATAATTATAGTTTGTAGTATAACTTGTCCAAAACGAAACACTATTTGACAGTTGTATAGATAGCATACTATATTTATAAATTTAAACTGTAATTAAAAGTTAGTCCTTCAGCTGTTTTTAGAAACGTCATTTAAGTATGTGTTTTTTGCTTGTATGTAGGTAGAACAGCGAGATGTACCCGGAATCGACTGTGCGTATTTGGCCATGGATACGGAAGAGGGCGTGGAGGTGGTTTGGAACGAAGTGCAGTTTTCAGAACGCAAGAACTACAAGGCTCAGGAGGATAAGATACGGCAAGTGTTCGAAAGCCTCACGCAGCTTCAGCATCCTAACATCGTCAACTTCCATCGGTACTGGACGGACACGCACAATGACAAACCACGTGTAATTAAATAGAATATATAGTTGATTTATGCTCCTCTTTCCTCTTCTTATTATTCTTCCAATTACGTACCTAGTCGGATAATTTTACACTTTTATTGTGTCATATATGATGTGTATTAATCGATGTGCTTACGATATGTTTCCACAGGTCATATTCATCACAGAATACATGTCTTCTGGCTCGTTGAAACAGTTCCTAAAACGTACCAAACGTAATGTGAAGAAAATTTCACTGACTGCGTGGAAACGATGGTGCACGCAAATCCTATCCGCCCTAAGGTATGTGCATAGCGCTAGACCCCGATCCTGTTGGTATTAGGATCATAACTTCAATTTTTTTATTTTTATCGCGGCGTGCTACCATTAGCATAGCGTATTTAGAATAGCTAATAACAATGATATATATATATATATATATATATGTATGTATGTATGTATTTAAAATACTTGTTAACGTGTATATAATTTGTTTAAACTAAAAACAAACCAAAAAAAAAAAAAAAAATTATAAACATTGAACATTCATTATATTTGTAAATATATATATATATATATATATATATATAGATATCATAGATATATCTGTGAGTATATAATATAATATATCTATATATATACATGGTAACTTGGTAAACGTAATATCATTGTAAATGTGTGATGATTTGGCGTGCAAGAGGAACCACTGTCGCTTGTGTTATATACTCGGGAGAAGATGTGGAAGACGGTGATGATGACACACCGGACTCATGTTTGATGGCAATTGGACGCACACGTTATTATTATGTGTATAATTGTATTTTTCAGAAGGATTTAAAATCGAAAATAGTAAAATTGATAAGGAAACATGATTCCGCCCCCCCCAAACACTATTCTATCTTTATAGTCGTGTCGTGTTAGAATAGTTATGCCTAACCTTCGTACGTGCAGAACTCCGAAATGCGTTTGTTGACTACTACTACAACTACTACTACTTCTACTACTACTACTACTACAAGAGCTCTAGCCACTTCGTCCATAATACCCACATGTGTGTTTTTGTATGCGTATGTATATGTGGTGTCAAATCAAACACATTTCGGCGTGCAAATATTTTTTAATTATTATTATATTTGTGTTCATATATTTTTTTTTTTTATATATATATACGTATTGTACATGTATTGTATATTATATGTATATGTATATATGCACGTATGCTGTATGCATATGTGTATATGTATATATATGTGTATATATATATATGTATTGTTACATGTTCATTGTTTGTTATATGATTATTATTATGCGCCTAAATAACGAACAAACTTAGTCATCCCGAGTCGGTGAAACACTTCTCTCTTGTACTCTGGTGGCGGCAACCGAGAACCGCCGTCCGCCGATAGTTGGTTTTTTTTTTTTTGTGTAGAATAATGAACTTCCAAAGACACGAAAAAAAAAATTCTATCCGGCTGTGGTGTGAAATGCCACCGCCGTCCAAAAGCAAAAAAAAAACAAAAGTTGTGGTTTGTTTTTCAGTTACTTGCATTCATGTTCACCGCCCATCATCCATGGGAATCTGACCTGTGACACGATATTTATCCAACACAATGGACTCGTGAAAATAGGATCAGGTAAAGTACCGCACGAGCGAAACATGCCATGTAAGGGAACATATACCAAAAAAAAAAAAATTATAAATTATACATATCATAATATATATATATTTATATATATATATATGTATAAAGATGATAAAAAACATTAATAGTCTAACGTACATATATACTGTTTACAATTATTATGGAAGGTGATGATAATTGTTATGATACTAAGCATGATGGTTTAAATAGGAAAAACTTGTACCTATACAGTGCCAATGTTCTGAAACGTTCCGTATTGTACTTTGTCGCCAACTGACGGTCCTAGGCAATGACGATGTTAGGGACCTCCCCATATTTCTGTGTAGGATTGTAAACGCGTTCGCGGTGTACACATTGTTTCGGCGTTAAGGACCGCGTGGGTTGTCCAGGATCGGACCGGTTGGGTCAAACGTACGTACGGTCGGATCGAGCTGACGCACGACTACTATTGCAACGGTATTAATAGTTATCTTTTCCTTATTATAAAAAAAAAAAAATAGTTGCTCCAGACACCATACACGTGCACATCAAGACCTGCCGGGAAAACATGAAAAACATGCATTTCATTGCGCCTGAATGTGGAAGTAAGTAGTGTCATTTGACATTTTATACTATCACATTAAACGTAGTATATTAATGTGTCAAAATTAAATCAATTACGCGTTTTATTTCAGACTTTGTGACGCCCGCCATTGATATATATGCGTTCGGTATGTGCGCGTTGGAAATGGCTTCTCTGGAAATACAGGGAAACGGCGATAGCGGCACACTAGTCACGCAGGACCATATTAACCGTACCATCGAGTCTCTCGACGATCCCTTGCAAAAGGATCTGATCTATCAGTGTCTGACGGCCGATTTTGAAAAACGACCATCGGCACGAACCTTACTCTTTCATCCGGTTCTCTTCGAGGTGCATGCACTAAAACTGCTTGCAGCTCATGCTCTAGTAAAGACTGGTAAGTGCGTTCATCTAAAAGACTAGCACCGTCATTATCAGGTTTTTTTTCCGTTCAAGAACATTTTGCCGACCGACTATCCGACGAGGTTTACCCGGCGGAAAGAGAAATGGCCAAAATAGTACATGCTGATGACGAAACCCGATCGGTTTATTTCAAAATGTCCGACGTCCCTGAAAGCAACAAGCTCGAAAAATTCGTCGAAGATGTCAGGTATGTTATTCTACTTATGTGCTGTAAATGTTTTTACTTTGTGGTTTTAAATTATAACTTTTTTTTTTTTTAGGTTTGGCATATACCCCTTAACGGCTTATCCTTTGGATGCGGGACCAGTACGATTGACCACGTATCAACCGCAGAGCCCAACCGGTTCTATGGATCAATCTATTCCGTCTGATAGAAGTAGTGCTGGGCCAGTTGATGTGGAAGTTAGGCGCATTGTCAACATGATGTGCAACATTAAACCACGAGACGACGCTCAAAATGACTTTATGGTAAGTTTAGTATTACTGTACATCTTGCGTCTATGCATTATCAATCATTGTTGTCAATGTCAATTAATTTTCATATTTAAATTTTAACATTTTAATTTTCTATCTCAAAATATTAGTGAAACATATAGAAGAATATTTAGACTTAATTTTGAGAATAATTTAGTTTTAATTATATTGATTAACATTTTTTTCATTATTATTCTTCTACTCAAGTCTAATTGAAATTTAATTAAAGTTGAATCACTGCTAAAATATTTATACACAAAAAAAAAAAAATGCTCTACTCTATAAGTGAATATGAATTAAACATCTAAATAACAATGTTATTTGACGTTATTAAACTAGTTTTTTTTAAATTTTTTATATGCATTCTGGACTGATATTTCTTTACCGTTTATCTTAAATAAGCTTTAGTTTACCTATACATACCTGATAAACTTAATTAAAAATAAAAAATGTTCTCCGTTTAGATGACAATTCTGCTACGAATGGATGACAAAATGAATCGTCAATTGACATGTTCTATAACAGATGCAGACACAGCATTGTCTCTCTCACAGGAACTAGTGCATTTTGGCTTCATAAATGAGGTATATTTATTCATACTGATGCATTTGAATCAAGATCTTTAATAATGCAAATTTATTATTTTAATTAGGCCGACAAAGATAAAATATTTGTGATTATTGAAGAGACACTGTCAGAAGGTCCACAATGCAAAGAAGATGATCAATCATCTGTTCTAGTTGACCATGGTATCACACCGTCCAAACTGCAGAAACAGTCATCCATTAATACTGTCAGTACTTCTTCGTCGCAAAGGCCTAGCGTTATACGGTCACCTATCAAACGCGATGGCAGTTAATAATAGCTATGTGGCCAACATATGTTGGTCACTCGGTTTCATCCAACTCATTTCCCATCAACTTTATGGGAATATATATACTATTTATATTCGTTTCTTCCAAGTTTAAAAAGTATAAAAAATACATTACAATATATAATATCAATAATATTTCCTCCTGGTCCGTATCAATTTAAGTGAAAAGAAAAGCGCCTCCAGCATACATCAAGTGTGGAATTTAGAATGTTAGCATTTAGACTTGAGCCATTAATATACAAGAGTATAATCAAGTATAATAAGCTTAATATTTTTACTGAATATTATTAATAATAATATAAATAATATTTAATTAGAATGGTAAAAGACATCTAAATTATTTTTTTTGTATACTATCTATTATCCGTCATTCAATTTTTATTGTTAATCACATTATATTCATTCCAACAAACACAAAAAAAAGGAGATTTAAAAGAATCGCTCAATGAATTTTTTTTTATTTTATTACGGATGCTTTTATTCAATGTGTTCTACTTGTTATTTATGTTCACATCCATAATTTAAACATATATTATTATGTTTTATTATTGTCTTTTTTCAAATTGTTCATCAGTTACCTGTATTTTGATGGCTAGTTATATCTAGTCCCAAAATATGTATACCCTCTGCTATTTTACTCTATGTACAATGTACATGTACTATTTTAACACATTTACTATCTACCGATTTTTGTCATTCGCCTAACAATGTACGGTGTTGCGTTTATAATGTGATATGTTTTTAATTTGAAAAAAAAAAACAAAAGGAGAGAATATTTTAGATTTAGGCTTTATTATATTTTACGTATGATTTTTTGAATACTATGATGAATATTACGTGTAAATTATTAATGATGAATTAAAAACTGTGATACTTACGACTAAATTTTTTGTTTGTTATTACTTATAGGCTATAGCTATTATATTTAGCTGTATACTATAGTTTGTATTATTGATTGCACAAGTTCATTACTTGAAAATCAATAAATCAATACCATTTATGATTAAGCAAATTAATAATATTGTAAAGCAAATAAAATTTTTTGTTTAATCCTAGAAAATTAATAAAAATAAAAATAAACATCTGACACTGACATTTTTTTCATTTGAAAGTGTTATTTATATTAATTTCTATATTACCAGTCAAAAAAAGTTTTAAATTCTGTTAATTTCATTATTTCATACCATGTATTCTTCATAATTAATTTTTGTTTTTTTTTCTAATATTGACTATATAAATAGAAATTTTCCGTCTAAGTTGTAATTTAAAATTCAATATAATTTATATTAAAACAGTAATATCAAATTATAGCTAAGTTAATTGAGGTAGAAAGTAAAAGATTTATTTTTCTAAGATGGGAAATCATCTCCATAGGATCTATATTCTATAGGTCCATCATAATCTTTTCTGCGAAGATTAGCTTTATTTGCTGTAAGTAAAGAAACATCGTCTCTGTCCATCTATCATAATTAATGAATATTTAGCAAAGTCTAAGAATCCTAGATAACTATTTTTTTCTACTCTTTGAAACAATTTTTCATAATCTCATAAGAATAGGAATACATAGAAAAGGTTGGGTCTTTTGTATAGAATACATGTAATATATATACATATAAGGATAAATTGTTTTGCAAAATGTTCTTTAATTGTATATAAAATATTGAAAATTGATAATATCATTTTGTATCATAACAATATCAATGATATTATAATAAATATGGTATTGTTTACTTGTGGGGAAATATGCATTAAAAAGGTAAACTTTTTAATACATTTAAATTGAATTAGTTATATAAAATCAATGCTAATTTATTATTTGTGTCTATTTAAAGTTGGATTGATTGACAGTTCATTGATTTATTTATTGCTAGGTCCTTTTAGACAAATGTGAATAAGGAAAAAAAAGGAGTTGACTTAATATTTTTTACATGACCATATTGTTACTATCAATTTTCCCTTATTAATGTATCTTTTTTACTGATTTCTAATTTAAATAGGCATTTTAAATTGAAAAGTCAAATATTAGAGCAGCAGATAATATATTTACTAGAAATATTTAAAAAATCATTATATTCTTATAAAAGCTTAGGTAAAGAAACTAAAATAAATAGTAATAGATAAAAATCAGTAAAACTAAGTCATCATCTACATCCATACATCAATACAAGGGTACACCTATTAATAAAACATAACTCACACAGAGCTGTTATTTCTAATCATACACAATTAACTGATTTCAATATTAAACAATTGTAAAAAGTTTCAATGTCCAATAATAATTAATATAGTCCGTTCAAAATCAAAATATTAATATTAATATTCATAAATACCTGCATTGAATCAATCTGTGTTTAATTATGTATATTATTTGTGTTAAAATAAACCCTTGGTAGCAGTGACCATTAGGTGATATTGTATATTGTTCATATTATATTCTTTCATTTATAAGAGAAGAAATAACATTAAAAAACTCTTAATAATACGATAATTGTAATATTTATCTATTGCTTATTAGTTATTACTATTGTATTTGGCCACTTCACTTGGGTACTAGAAATGGCGAAATGCATAGAGTTAGACTGTTTCATACATGTATTATGTTGAGTTGGTCGGCTAAAATGATGAAATAGATTGTAGTGAATCGTGAATAAGTTGTTAGGACCATGGTTTAATGCTGCATACCGAGATTCCAGAAGATTAGAATTTTTCCTATTCGTGATCGCACAGGTGGCCATTGCCCATTGGTGAAAATGTGTTTTCTATTGATAGTGCATACGAAACCATATGGGGATTCTTCTTAGAACATTATTCATTAGTAGTGACTAATGAGTATATTAGTTAGCTAAAATGAATCATTAGATAGTTTTTTATTCTTCTTGTTTAGGTATGTGATAATTGGTAATTTATTAGTAATCTTTTCGTTTTTCACACGCTTTCTGGGACTTAAAGCATAGAGATTTTGATGTTTATTATCGAGGTAGAAGGTGAGAATATAAGAAAACCTATTAAACGTCAATACCTATAATATTTTCAAATATTAAACATGGTAAGGTGGTAAGGGGTTTATATACGAGACTATACATAGTTTTCTTGTTTTAGATTATAAAACAAATATTTTAATCAAAGTGTGGGTATTATGTAAGTTATAGAACTCGTACATATTTTTCTGAAATATTGGTAACGTACTCGTTTATATTCTTGGATTTTTACGAAGATTACATTTTTATTTAAACCTGTTCTTATCTTAATTAAAAAAAAAAAAAAAAACGTAATCACGCAGAAGAAGTAATGACTGCGACATAATTAATATTCATTATTTTCCATTTATCTTCTGATTAATCGTGTAATTTTAGATAATATGTGCAAGTGTTTTATTCTTCTTCGTGACATAAAATCAATAGCTAGCTGCGCTACGGAGAGTATATAATACAATAATAATATATACGTGGGTGTGTATTAATTTCTCAACTGTCGCGTACACGGTAAAAATAAGGATTTTACAAAAAAAGAAAAAAAAATCATAAAATTTAAACGCTACCGTACTATCCCGTATTGTATGTTTATAGTTCCTTGTACTGATAATGGAATACATACTATATTATATATTTTGTGTTGAAATTTAAAAATTCAAAAAGTCTATTGAAAAAATACTTGATACTTCATTATTATTAAGTATTACTTATCAAATTTTACATTTGAAATCCCACTCCAGAAAGTAGTAGGCACCATACACAGGCTATAGGGTTGACATTATGCTCATTCAAATAACTATTTATTATGGTTAAAGTTACATCCTGGATTTCTATACTTACAAAAGATAAAGGTATTACGAATATTTTAAAAATAAATTACATGAAAAGTAAATAAAGCCCTTCTTCTTACATCTTCTTTGTATCGTTGTGGTCAATCAGAAACAGGCAGGTAGTCAGAAAGACGTCTGAAAACGGCCCATATCACTTCACTCCAAGTACTTTCGACAACATTTCATCATCGTAACTCGAGCCAAGAGGCAGCTTTTTTCTTTCTCTGCTGTAAATCATAATACAAAATCACCCAGTGGTGCACAGAGTATTTTTAAAACGTGTCACGAATTCAATCCCGCCTACCAACCCACCTCAAAATTTATCCTATTTATAAAATTTGTTAAAACGTTGATCGATCATATTATGTACTAACTGGTATAAGTCATGGAAATTGAACTGTTTCTTTATTAGTTCTGTCTTTTGTAAAACAATTTTTGTGAACAATCAAAGGGGAGGCTGTAGCCCATAAGCGCAAAATATGACCTCTTATGATCTCTCTTACTCAGAATAGAATCGTTTTTCTGAGAACAATGGTACATTTGGTTTCAAATTGAAAAGACCAATACAGCAATATCGTTCGCCTATCCGTGTATCTCGCCCGATCGTAGATTCTCACTCGTCCTTGGAGTTTAGTCCTATATTTTTACTATTTTTTCAATATCTACGTTTATAATTTTTATTTATATTAAAAAAAAAAATGACAATACAATATTGGGAGACGCACGAGAAACATTTAAGAAATTGGCTGAAACAAACGCACAATATAACACATGATGGATAGTCAATAGGCAAATAATATATATGTTAAGATTTCGATTTACAAACGATAATAACTATTGGGTTTTTTTTTATTGCTCTTTTTGTATGACATGTGTGATAGGATTTTGAACTCCTAGTTATTTTTTGCCTTTATTATTCATTCTCTCTGCACTCGGAATATAATCACCGTGTATACATATAATGGAAAATTGCACTGGATTCTACACGCCTTGCTCAGCTCAATTCTGCACCGCGGTATAAGTTATTTGACCGGCTTCACGTTGTATATACAGCATGTCAAAGACTTGCAAACCTACGAATTTTACGAAAACATTTGGCAGCACTTTGTATTGCATTATATCAGCGTGTCTTAATGTTTTTTATCCGAGAAATCTTTTTTCATATCTACTTTAATCGTGGAACCCCGGCTTTGTTTCAATAGTTTTAACGTGTCATTTTATATAAAGATTATTTACAACAATCCCAGGGTTCCAAGGGACACAGTTTAAGAGACTCTGTCTTAAATCCTTACTTTGTGTGTTGTTCGAATGCGCATATTCTACACGAAGTTGTCGGTTTTAATCTATATGCGACGCGCGAGCCACACAACAACCGTCGCCGCAACTGCGAATCTTCCGTTATCCAGAGACTTCAACGGTTATGAGCCACTCGGATGAGACGCGACAGTGCGGCAGAGTTTCTCGGGATTACCGCGGATAACAAATCACTGCGGCAACACCACAACCATCATGATATAAACTACGTGCACTATTAATCACGACATAATGTTCGCTGAATGATAGTAAATAGGCTTTGGAATAATAGATAGGTCGATAGCCGCCGGTATAGGTGTAACTATATTAAGCTGCAAACAGACTATTGTCATGTTACGTAAGCTTACGTGCAATCAATGAACCTCATGGCTCATGGAAAAATGGTAGTATGTGTATTTACGTAAATGTATCAGAACCACACTAAAGTCACGTCATGTTATCAATCTCACATGTTTTATTTTGTTATTTTCTTGGTATTCCCATAAAAAAAAACTTGTTGCGCCACACCCAGTGCCGCGACAATTATTTATTTATTTTTTGAAAGATTAACTGGTTACAATACATACATAGGTAATAGGTATATACAAGAACAAAAAAAAACCATAAACATATTTAGCAATAGACAATTATGGAGTTTTACCAGACAAATATAAAATATAATATATTTACAAACATCATAGTTATTATTCAAGAACTGGATTAATAGAGACATTATTTTGAAAAAATTAAAAGTGTATATTTATTATAGAGATGTATTGTTTGAATATTGAGTGTGTGTAATATGTATAAATTATGTAATCCTTAGAGGTATTTATTTATAGACTTTTTGAGAATAATATAACCTAATTATTAAAATATGGTAGATTTAATAAAAAACGATTAATAAACCATAAGCTCTGTAAGTAGGTTATACAATATTATCTGGCGACTCGATAGTTATTAGTACACCAATGCTTTAATTGCGTAGTATAATATTAATTCTTTTCAATGCGGCAACGCGCAATATTTAGTATGCAAATCTAGATATATATAATTTATATAATTTTAGTGTTTTAAGTACTGCTTATAATAAATGAATATAATTTAATTTCCAAGGACTATTGCAGACCGAGATAAACAAAGTAAAATGCTCGCAGCGATAAAAACGCAACGCAACACATGCAGTTATTAATTTTTAAAATACAAGTTTCGAAAAATCTTAGAACCCTCAGTGACGAGATTGTATAAGTCGTCAAAAATTGACAAGATCATCGTATAACAATTAAATAATTAATAGATCGGTAAAACTCTTTAATTCTCAAAATATTGAATCCTGTATAAATATTTAATGCGCATTATTCCTTGTAAATGATATTGATTATATTTCACAAAGCAATAATATGTCATAGTCTCATAACTCATTTAATTTTGAATTAGACTATAGATCAGTATTTTACTTATAAGATAACATTTTATCTGAAACTGAACCGTGGTAGATGTAAAATTAAAAATATTATGAAAAAAAAATTATTACAATGAACGTAAACCAGCCTTCTGATTTACTATATTTTGAGAAAAAAAATGTTCTTTTAAAAAAAAAAGAATTGTATTTTGTAGGCAATTGTGAAATAATTATTATACTTACATAATTTATGTTTGTTTTAATATAATTGATTGTTCACTTATTCTAAGTTTTGCATAATTTTTAAAAAATTAATTATTTTAATAAATACATTTTTGATATTAAATATAACTTTTGAATTAAAATTTAAATCAAATCCTACATGACCCAGGGAACTCCTTCATATTTGGTTATCATGTAAAAAATTAAAATTTTTTTTCAAACTATCAATAGCCTGTAATATACGTACGTTATCGGTAACCGACCATCTGTCATAGGAATCGAGATTGTGATATATATGACTTATGAGTTGTGAACAAATTAGTTTTAAATCAGGATCGTTCAATATTTTATAATTTGGAATCATAAAATTGATGGTATTACACTATAATCTGATATCTAGTAAAACAATTAATTCTAAATTGCAACTCAGGAGTGCTAAAGATCCTCTTGCGCACCACAATAATAGTGACATTGTGGACATTATATATATATTTACCATTGCTAGGATCATCGTACCAGCTAGCATTTTCATTGTGTTCAGTTAGCTTTAATCATTTCGTTGCTGAGATGTATGTACGTATACGTGAAGAAAATGTCCTCCCTATAACATTAATGTTACGGTAATTTCATGTACATTTTATGTTTTTCTAATACACTTACATAAAATTATCAATTGTCAGTCTCTTGCTATAAATATTTTAACTCTTCGTGATAGTGTGATAAAATACTGTACGGAACATATTATTCACTGTTGTATAAACAACTAAACACAGTATGCATTATAGAATAATGTAATGCATGGTAATAAACCCATATTGTATGCATTTATTTCTAATAGTAAAAACAATCCGACACGCAATGGCCAATATTAAAGTATTACGTTTTTAGCAATACTTATAAGCACGTGTCCATAGTTAGAACTATATAACAATCGCATTGCTATTATAAATACCTATATTATAACTGTATCACGTGATTACTTGTGAATAATATCGAAATAAAAATATAATTTAGAATTATTAGATAAACTACTATCATTAAAATATTAATTTAATAGATAAGTAATTATAAATCTTATAATATAATATAATATATTACATTTAGTGTACAAATGATACTTGACACAAATGATTTGTATATACATTTACCCGAAAGTTCAAAACTAAGCGATTTATTAAACATGTAAAATGTAAACCATTATACCATAATACAATCTTGGGCTTTTACACATCAAAATGCATGGAGTAGGGAGATAATTAGCACTAACATAGTTACATGTGCTTAAGTTTTTTGTTATGAAATCCAAAAAATGTTCTTATACAATTTTTAGATGTATTAAAAATATTTAGAACATATTATATTGATAAGAAATTGTAATTTCTTTATAACATTTAAGTATATAATCGCATAATGTAATATTAAATCCAATTTCCATATAAAAATATATAACAAATGTGAATGACCCACTTTTTTCTCAAAAAATAAAAATAAAAATAGATATTTTTACACTGAACTCTGAGAGGCTTCGAAAATAATATCAATCGATACTCGATAGGATTTGATTGGTTTATTTTACATAAGATCCACTTAAATCAATAACCAATATATGATTGCAGAATACTGCTTCAGCCATTCTAGAATCTAAATTATACACTATTGACTATTACTCATTAGTGGTTACTAGTTAGTACATAGTATTAGAATACATAGTATGATACTTTCTGTTAAAATATGCTCATCAAGTATAAATTACAATCAAACATATCTTTTATATATAATTATATTGTACGTTTGTGTATGAATGTATAATTTATCTTTGCAAAATTTAGATTTCTAAACCAGCTAACAAGAAGAGAAGACTTTTGTCACGGGAAGCAGACTTTAGGACGATGGCAAGTTTAACTCCAATTTTCAATTTGTTGAGCTTAATTTATCTTGATTTATTTTTATTTTTTTGCCCAAGGGTGATTCATTTCTAAATACTATCCTACCTATAACATATCATACTAGTGAAAATTTTGTAATAACAATTTATCAGATGATGAATGTCGGCAAATTAGCCTTCGAAGGTATATACGCTACGTACGAAAATGTAAATGACACACTTCAACTTCTTGGCGAATCAAACTGCCTAAGGGCCCTTCGTGCCGATATTTTGCTACCTATAATATTAAAAATACCTTCACGTGTAGCACATTACGTTAGTATAATCGCAATGGGATTATTTTCGATTATTATTATTATTATTACGTTTGCACACCTGCAAAATAAAACGAAAGTAAGTCCTTGTTTAATCTCCTCTCCTCTCTCTCCCGGTCACTAATTGACTGCTGTTTTTTTATGACCACGGGATATATTGCGCAGGAAGTTTACGTTTTTCAAAATAATCGAATCGATAAACATGTTGAAATTGATAGATGTAAATGCATTACAGTGTGTGTATTTATTTTTTACGTTCTTTTGAACAACCATTTAAAACAAACATTTGCCGTGCTCAAAAAACTTAACTTTTGTAAAAATCGTTGCAGTGAAGCAGACACAGAGGTGAAATTAAATAGATGCGTTATTGAAAATCATGTTTATCTCTTAAAGTGTGTAGACCTTAATATCGAACGCAATATTTTAATTAAATAATATAATAACAGCCATTTGCTACTGAAATTAGTCGAATCAATGCGTCATTCTCTTGTTGATTAAGACATTTTTGGAAACAAAACCCAGTAACGTAACCAAGTAATATATAATCAGGATATGTTTTTTTTTTTATCATCTATAAATGTATTTATATTTTATATCATTGCTAAATGCTAACAATACTAACCAATACAGAATTATAATATTTTTGACGTTACCACTTATGTCTACAGTTTTCATGGCAGTAATTTAATCAATTTCAATTATTGTTTTAATATTCCGAATACAAAATCAGAAAAAAGGAAGCGTTTACAAATTACAAGTATGAAAAAAAAGATAAGTCCTGGAAAAAAAGCAACGTAGATTATGGCACCATCTTGGAAACTTTTAAGTATAAATCAAAAAAAATTAAAAACCGGGTAGGTTAAATGATCTAAATTAAGTATTCAAGTTGCATTAATATTTATCACCTATCGCATAAATACATTATACATAATTACTTCCATTGTTAGTACCTATAATATACAGTCTACTGAGGATTCTATTCTTAGGACTAATTAAAATTAATCCTTCGTAAACATATTTTATTAAAATCAATAGATAATAGATAATTATATGAACAATTTACATCATGCACACATTTTTATTTAAAAAATGGAAGTTATAATAAGTACTATAAAAATTGAACATCCATCCACTAGTCACTAGTGTGTGAGGTCGTGTGCAACAAATACGTCATATATTACATTATTTACTCGTACACAATTTATAATAGACGTTTTGCTGTTTTACTAACGCAGTATCACGTTAGAACGCGTATCTAGGTACTACGTGAACAACATTGGAACTTGTAACAACCACTAAATATAGGTACTTAATTAGTAATTAGCATGGACTAGTTTATATCGTACGACGTTCAGTTGTGCACTTTTAATCCAGCGAAAGAAAATTATAATCAAACATGATTGGATTACAAGTATTAAATTATATAGATTTTAACACGTGATATCGAAAATATTACTTGAAATTACTAACCAGCAATGTTATCTACCCATGTACACATATATGATGTATTTTGAAACTTTGGAAAGTGTTCGAAAGTACAATATTAAAATAAGATTAAGGCCTGTACGTCTATGCATAGTATTATACTACCTAACGTCCCAATATTGATATTATATTCTTCATCACGTGATATATGTGTCATATAATCATTAGTATGGATAATTTATATTAAATATTTTGGTAATAAAATAATATATATCTTGTTTAGGCAAAACATATTTTTATAACTGTCAGTTTCCGGTTAGACTCTATTGGGTTACCCTAAAATAAAAATAAAATAATTGTATGCTTGAAAACTATACACTTGAAAATTAAATAGCAAATATAAATATTAATTTTAATTGATAATAATGATATTAAATTATAATTATCGGTATCCTATTGTACCATCCTAGTTGTACTTGTTACTCTAGAGCCAATTTTTTACGTTAGATTCAATGCTTGTAAGACAAAGATGCTTGTCGACCTATCTGAGAGCCGATAGGTATTTTATTACCTCACGTTTATATATTTTATAAGTAAATAGATAAAACTATATATTTATATATAGTATATATAATATAGTCTATATATTGTATGAAAATATTTACAGAGAAGGCATAGCGCATGGCTCGGCCTAATATCAGTCTATATTTCAGTTTTCATTTCTCTTCAATTTTAAAGTTATAAAATAAATAAAATTATGAAAATATTATGATTTATGATAAATACCACCCTACCACCTAAGACTTATTTACCCCCCCCCCTACTGGTAAACTATCTGTAGACATAATATTATTTCAAATAGAGATATAACTTTTATTATTGAATCCCACTTAACTCAACTCAACACATTCCGATTTGTAGGTTATACAAGATACAACACAATACACATCACTGTGATCGTCCAGATGGAACAGCCCATGCTGAATCTGCATTCATAATTAATTCTAACATAAAGTTCCCCTTCAGTTCCAACTTTTAAATTTTATTCCTTCAAGCCACTACATTACATTATTATAAAATCATATTATATTATATTAATATTATAGTATACTGCCTTCTCAGTTAAGTTAATATAATAACTTTAATAATGACTTTAATCTCAACTTTAAAATTATTGGTAACGCAGTCTTAACAGATGACTTCATCTCAAAAGTCAAAACACGTAATTTGGAGTTCTAGAACAACCAGAACCAGAGGTCGTTCTCTCTACAACTATATCTTCCCAGCAACAATTTAAAACATCGATTCCCCCCTAGGCAACATACTGCTGGCTAACCCACACAAATAAAACCCCAGACTTAGATTTCTTCATACATACTTCACCGAATCATAATAACCACTAAACAGTAAATTTATTCTACCTCTCTTCGAATCATATACTGATTTTGCTTACACTTATCAATCAAATTATCCATCCTAATAAATAATCGACAGTCTCTCCAGGTAAAGCGAACTATAAGAACCGTTCTCGCACATCATTGAAAACATGCAACATCTCTTATATATATATTTCACACGTGAAAAGTTCAATCTTCTATTTTATTTTATATTATTTTTATACAACAATAATCTTCTTTATAATCGAAATTTAAAACTTATTATTGACGAAAAAATGTGAGGCGAATAAGTAATAATTCTGTTATTACCAAAAGCTTATAAAATCTTAAAGCCATAACATACAAGCATACAGCATTGTTAATAATTTTTCTTTTCTTTAAGCAATTTTTTTTTAGATTCTGAACGGAGTGATGGAAACTATTGATTTTACAATGATGTGTGTTTTTTTTTTTTTTGTGTCTGACGACAACTTTTTTTGCAGTAAAAATGCTTCGATTTCCTTATACAGCAACTTTTCGGAAAGGAAAGTGAATATAGATGATACTTGGGCAAGTCAAAAATCCAACTTTTTTAATACTTTTTGAAAAAATCGAAAAAAACGATAAAAAAATTACGAAAAAACGGGAAATTTTACGCAAAATCACGTTTTTACAAGCTACATTTTTTTTAAAATGCTCTAACTCTAAAACGAAAAACCGTAACAACTTGAAATTTTCACCAAATCTTTATATTGGTGTTCTCTATACATGGTTAAGTTTTTAAAGTGTTTTGACATATTTTGATTTATTAATAGACAATTTAAATTTTCGATTTTTGTAATTTTTTTTTTTTTTTTTAAACACCTATAAAATTTAATTGGCTGATCGAAAACTCTCCAAAATTTAATACAAGGTTTATAATAAGCTTAACTCATCGTCACTAGAAAATATCGGAGATCGTTTCACTCAAATTTTTTTTATAAGCCCATAAAGTTCAAATTTGTATAAAATATGTTAAAATCGCAATAATTTTGCAAGTTATTTTGTAGTTGAAAATTCATAAAATTTTTTCTGTTTATACTTAAGATTCAAAATTTTAACACTAGGTTGTCCATAAGCTTACCTTCAAAAATATATAAAAAAAATTCTACCAGACTTATGAGGAAAAATTTTATGAGTGTTTTAAATTTCAATTCTTACGAATTTGCATTTTAATTCAATTTAAATATAAAATACTATATTATTATATACACATTTTAGACAAACATATTAACTCCGTTCAGAATCGTTATTCGTATACAATGATATCTATCATTGCATTCAAATTTAACAAATCCATTGTAATAATGACCTATCCTATAAAAGAGGCACACTCTAACCCCAACTGTACAGCAAAGTGAGGCCCACCCGTTTTTTTATATTTATATTATTTTTTGTTAAAAGTGTACTATATACAATCTTGAAATTAATTTCAAGACTATTGAACTATGACAACCATACATACGTTTTGTTTTAATTGAAATATTTTAATATTATACTATATACAAGAGTAAGTCAGAATTTTTCTTTGTTTCCAAATCAGTTTTAATCAGTAACGCCGCGCCGTTTAAAAGTAGGTGTAATCTATAATATATGATTAATAGTTTTAAATGAAATCCTGGTGCATAAAGGTACATATGTTTTGCATGCACAGTTCCGTCAGCACATTGACTCTCACTTGAATACACCTACCTATATTTCAGTTTTTATTTTTTCACCTCATTTGAGTTATCTTGATATGAAAAAAATAGACAAATGGTAAAAAAAATGAATTGATTTCATAATTGTTTCAATATTGTTTGTACGATTACAGTCAATGTATTCTTGGAATTTGGGAATGATATTCATAATTTAGCTAGGTACAATAGAGTTTTGTAATTGTCACCGTCTTGAGTTTGCCGTTATTAAAACATTAATTTTACATATAGCATATATTTAATAACAATTGTTATTAAATGTACGATTATAAAAAAAAACAACCGTCGCTGTCCGTTGAGTACACTAAAATATTATTTCGCGGATACACACCGACTGACCGACAACACTTATCGAATACGAGTATTGAATACGGAAAAACGTTTGTCGAATACTGTACGTAATACGTTATGGATATGACGTAGACCGTAGCGCCCGTATTTATCAAACAAAAATAACTATAAAAATATAAACATTGTGAAAAAAATTACAAGAAATTTAAAAAAGCTGTTTCTATTTCGTCATTATATGGTTAACTTTTCGTGAAATTTTCAATTTCACTTAGTGTCTACGAGACTGCGACAGTTACACCATACACTTGTTGTACGTTTATGTGCGTACTATGTTATAGGTACGGATTTCGACATTTTATTATAAGTTATAATACACATGTGAATAATGATCTCGTTTTGGCGTCTGCATATTACATATTTAGACCGCAGAATTCAGGTGGACGCGCGTGTGCAGTGTACACACTACACACATCATGTGCATTCAAAATAGTAAATACGTACGTCCCGTGTTAGCACTATAATTGATTTTTTTTCGTCCATGTGCAAGTGTTGCGTGATACGGGAGGAACTATTATTGTATAACTGTGCGCGCTCGTTATAAACATAAAACAGCGGCCGTGCAATAGTAATTTTTTGTTTTGTTTTTAAGCTCCGGGCTCTCAAAAAAATATCATCGATGCTATAAACTCGACCTATTATACTATAGTGGTGTACTCGCACTGTTGCGCATTTCTATAATTTGCACCCGAACGATACGTCCTAATTATTATATGACGTATACAGTGGGTACTCAGTATACGGATTTGAATATCTCCACGACGAATTAAATTTCGTGCATCCCTTTGGTGTTGTAGATCATACATTTATACGCGTGTACGAACACAAAAATCACAAAACATTACTATAACAATGGGTACCGTGAAATTATTATTATTATTATTATTTTATTGTTTTTAACGATATCTCAGATAACGCACCTGTTCTTATATAATATGATTGTATTTCGTTAATAAGAATCTTATACCAAAACTATTGCCTATTATCCATACTGCTATTATTATAATATCATTATATTATTTATTATTTCATACTAAAATATAAAAGTATATATATACTCGTAAATAGTTATACGTTAGCATCGTTTATCACGTATATAACAAAATTAATTTGGTGTCTAATTAAGTATGGAACAATTGACATTTGTGAAGTTTTCCGGGACAGCATGTTATGAATGAAATAGGTTGGGAAGATTTTAATCCAAATGTTTTTAAATATTATAGTCGAACACCTGAATAGTTGAATAAATACAGCTCTCTCAAAAAGTTATTATTTGTCTTAAGGGGTAGACAGTTCAAATGAGGAACAACTAAGTATCTACCTAAAATATCTATATGTGAGAAAAGAGAAAGTTTATATAACATAACTGCAAACTATAAAAATGTTGTTATGTACATCATATATCATACCTCACACAAAAGAAAACATGTATATTTCAGTGAGAATTTAAAAGACTTGACAATAAGCTTTTATCACAGCTTTATACGAATACACGTGTATTAATTACTTACAAAACATCTAATTTTTACACAAGTTTTTATTTAATTTTACAATCTGTTATTTGATTTTACTGTTAAATTGTTAAAATTATAAGATTTTACGATATTACTATTGTGAATTCAAATTTTACTCGCAACTCAGATACCTATCTATTTTGTTCATTTATATTTTATTCATTAATAACTAAATTATTTTTAATTTTTAATATTTTCACATTTATTATAACAAATTATACAACCTCGAAGTATCGATAATGTCCTATCAATAATGGTAAACGCATGTACGAATGCGTTAAGATTGTTGAACTGTTTGATACTGATCATAAATCGGACTAGTCTCGGTTAGAGTAATTTTTTACCATGTGATAACATTAATCTAATACTTGGAGACCCTGTTAATTTAAATAACCAATTGAATAATATAAAATATAACACTACTATAACCTTACACAGAAGGTAACTTGATGCTCCGATTTTGTTTAATGTAGTGAACACACACACACACACATCCATATGATAGGATGATAGGAATAAAAGTATAGTTGACTTCGTTCACTGGACTCAATATATAGGGGTTGGATGGAGCCGAACATAACAAAAAGTACCGGGATATTGTTACGCATTTTTTTAGATTCTAAATGGAGTGATGGAATCTATTGGTTTTACAATATGTTTTTTTTTTTTTTTTGTATCTAACGACACCTTTTTTTGACAGTAAAAATGCTTCGATTTTCTTAAACAGCAACTTTTCTGAAAAGAATGTGAATGTAGATTTAAAAATTATTGAAATCCATAGGCACAATTTTTATAAGCGTTTGAACAACGAATATTGACATAATATAACATATGAAATATGATATATAATACATAATATTCTAGACTGACAATTGAAAAATCACTTTGGTTTTTGGAATTTGCTCTAACTCAAAAACGAAAAATCGCAAACACTTTAAATTTTCACCAAATGTTTATATTAGTGTTTTTTATACATGGTAAAGTTTTCAAAGTATTTTGACTTATTTATAGACAGTTTAAATTTTCGATTTTTCTAAGTTTTTTTTTTTTTTTGAAATATCGATATAAAAAAATTTGGTTGTCCGAAAACTCTTGAAAATTTAATACAAGATATATTATAAGTTATAATTATTGCAACTAGAATAAATTAAAAATCGTTCCACACAAATTTTTTCATAAGCCCATAAATTCCAAATTTGTAAAATCACGATAATTTGCATGTTATTTTGTAGTTAAAAATTCATAAACTTTTTCTATTTATACCTAAGGTTCAACATTTTAACACAATGCTATCCGTAAGTTATTTTTCAAGTAACTATTAATAAATTTCTACCAGACTTTAAGAAAAAAATGTTATGACCGTTTGAAATTTAAATTTTTACGAAATTGAATAAAATAACGATTTATCCTCAATCGATTTTAAGTATTTGTTAAATTCAAAATTTCAAAAAGTATGAGTTGCAGAAACTCGACATCTTTACCAGTTGTTAAGATTCCTTTAAGTCATATTTTTTTCAAAATAATATACTGATTTTTAAGCAACTTAGAGGCATTTGAAATATTCAATTTTTTTTTAATTGTTGATAAAAAAAATTTGGATGGTACAAAATACTTAAAAATTTAATATAAGATTCCAAAGAAGTGGTTTTTATTGTCATTAAAAAATTATTCAAATCTATATGCAAAATTTACTATTATAAGCGTTTGAAAAGTAAATATTGACATTATTTTTCAATTTAAATATAACATAATATATTATATAATATACTTATTCTAGACTAACATATTATCTCGTTATTCGTAATTTATCGTTATTTATCAAAATCGTTATTCATATACAATAATACCTATGTAATGATTACCATTGTAATGAGTAATGAGTAGTTATTGTAATGACCTATCCTATGAATAAAGTGCACTCCACCCATGACCGGCGGAAGACACAGGCAGCACAGGCCTATGCCTGAGGCGGCATTATGGAAGAGGCGGCATTTCCTGGGTAGTAGGCAGGGCTGTATTTAAGATAACATAAATATGTTGCAACTTAGCTAACGTAAAAGCTGAAACCAGTTTTTGAAATACTGATGAGCGATGAAGTGACTTCTTTTATTTAGTGAAAAGAACTAGAAATAAGAATAAATAATTCAAAAACCATGGGCAATATAAATGAAAAAATAATAAAAACGGAAATTCAACATTGAAGACAATAGTTATAGAAAGAATAATATATTTCATAAGAGTACTTGGAAATCAAAACTTAACTCTACGGGGAACTCACGGTAAACTCAATTTAGAAAATAATGTAAGTTTTTTAAAATTCATCGAGTTTTTAGGTCAATTTGACCCAGTTATGAAGGAACATATAAGAAGAATAACCTCCGATGAAATACATACCTACTCATTATATTGGAAAAGAGATACAAAATGAGATAATTAATTTATTACTGACAATAATTACACTTCATGTATTAAATTGTCTGAAAAAACAAAATACTATTCAATTGTTCTCGATTGTACGCCAGATATTAGCAATAAAGAACAAATGACCATGATTTTCAGATTTGTGACAATTTCAAAGAATACTGGTGAAGTTACTACCTATAAATGAGCACTTCGTAGATTTTATTCAACTATATGATACATCGGGATTTAATATGACAAAAGTCCTCTTGGATAATTTAAGAGAATTTGAAGTTAAACTTGAGGATATGAGAGGTCAAGGCTATGACAACGGAGCGAATATGCGTAGAAAACATAGTGGGTTCAAGCAAGAATTCTTGAACTAAATTCTAGAGCTTATTATGTAACATGTAATGCGCATACCTTATATTTGGTTTTAAATGATTCTGCTAATTGTTGCCTTGAACTTTGAAGTTATCTCGTTCATTAGTTTAATTCAAACAATTTACAATTTCTTTTCTTCATCAACTCACCGTTGGGATATTTTGAACTTTGATTAAATATTTACCTGGTTTAACTGTAAAACCACTAAGTGCTACTCGGTGGGAAAGTAGATTGGATGCAGTTAAAGCTATTAGATTCCAACTAAATGAAATATGTGATGCATTGTCAGATATTGTAGAAGATAACACTTTAACTAATGCATCTGATGGTAAAAGTCGTTCTGAATCACAAGGAATTTTAAAAAAATATCCGATTTTAAATTTATGATGTGTTTAGTAATATGGTATGATATTTCATATGAAATGAATTAATATTTCGAGCAAACTTCTTCAATCACTCTCGCTTGATCTATCCGAAACTATTAACCAAACAAAGAAGTTCTTGGAAGATTATTGTTCTGAAGAATTTTTAAAAAAAACAATAAAAACTGCGAAGGAAGTTGCTAAAAATGTTAGAATTGATGACAAATTTGATAGTCTACAAAGATCGAGACGTAAGGCGAATCTTTTTGCTTAGAATAACTCTATAAATGATCCAGTAATACACTTTAAAGTTAATTTTTACTAACAAGTTTGATGGATATTTAATTAAAAGCTGCAATAGTTAATTGGTTTCTGTTGCAGAACAATAAAATTTATATAAATAGTAAAAATGTTGAATTGTTGATTATACCGCTTTAACATTTTTGTGAAGAAAATTTATAATGTAATAAAATAAAATTTATAATTTAAGTTTAATGTACTTAAATTTGAACAAAAATGTGAACTATTTATAGTTCTATAGTTGAATAAAAATATTTTTTTTTTATGAACCATAAGTTATGACTATAACGTATAGGTATACTGTGGCTTAAGCCCGAAGTAGACGTAAATATATTTGAGGATATGGTTAAGGGAACAAGGGGTAATAAAGGAATCAAAAACGAAAAGGTGGCAAATTTTAATTTTGCCTATGTATTTGAGGATATGGTTAAGGGGATAAGGGGTAATAGAGGAATCAAAAACGAAAGGGTGGCATTATTTCTTGTGTCGATAACGTTCTGAGTACATATATTTAAAACTTTTCTTATTGCTTTCTTATCTAGATTAGAAAATTCCGTTCTTGCATTGCGTGAACTCCAAAGATTACCATTTATGCTTGATTATTTCTTTTGTTGTCTACTCGAAACTTAAGGTTTTGAACAAATAATGACTGTCGAAAGAGTTGTGTAGATGGGTTCCTAATTATAATTCCTTTATGGGCTTGGAAACACTTGCTATGTCGCATGCTGATTAAAACTTTTCTTCGTTCAACTCTATAGACGCATGCGTTATTGAATGCGCTTCGTTCTTCAACACGATGCATGTGCTTATCGCAAGCAAAAATGCACTAGTGCGGACATACCATATGATATTCTAACAACACTGTAGATGCTCAATGGTGAACATATATTATTGTTTGTACAACGATAGAAATAGAAATATCTAAAACCGAATATACCTCAAAATATAATATTATTGGCTGCCGGGACTTGCTACATAGGTATGTCAAGATGATCATCAGTTTTTATCCAATTACTTAATCAGTTGTTCCATCTTCAGGCCTATAACGGCTGCGAAGTATTTCACCGGTTCCCGAAATCTATCATCATCCCGAGGTCGACGTAGCTCTGAGCTACGGTCGCGGTTTCCGGTTTTGTCGTCGATCGAAGAAATCACAACGATATATCGTTGTCCCGTCACGATCTTCTCCGTGCCTCCTCATCTTCTTTTCCATTTCATGTATACATACGAAGGTAAACTGTGAAACCTTCACGGAGAGCGCATAATATAATATAATATTATTATCATAACAACGGCGTAGGCACTGCTCTGCCTCTTGCACACGCCGTACACGCACGTCACCGCCTCTGCGCGCTTCAGACACTCGAGCGATAGTTATTTGTCCGACATATAATATGACGCCGTAATAACGCGTGTGTTATACAACGTTTTGACCGGGAACGCACACACGAGTCGTTCACCCGGCACGACCGTCCGCGTGTAAGAGTATGTCTGACGTGCACTTACAGCCGGGAGAGGAAAAATAAAAATAAAAAAATGTATAAAAGGATTAATGCAACGGACGCGTTACTCAATACGCGTTATGCGTGTTTATATTATACTTTATAATATACACATGTTTACTACATAGGTATTACACGTATAAATATAGATACCTAAAGCTGGGCGACCTTGAGGCACGACGGGCAATCGTTTTCCGAAAGTACAAATAATATACGTACCTTTAATATTATAGAAGCTAATACGCGTCCGATAAAAACCTATACGTTCGATGGTATTATAATATTGTACGATATCATACATTTATGTAATATAATGTATAATATATAATATTGTATATTATTAGATTTCGAAAACAACGAGAAAATGTATGTGCCGGTCCATCAGGAGGTGACCTTAACGACGAGTATAAAGTGTTGTTTCATGGACTATAATATATAATATTATTATAAGTCAATTTCAGTTTCGTGGCACGCGCGTGTTCCCCCTTCTCCCCAATGATCATAGTTGAACGTGTGATGGGTGCGTATACTCTTGTGTGGCGGCTTCTGTTTGGTGCGCGTGTTAAGCGAGTTCGGAGATTTTCTCGTTTTCCGTGCATACATAAGAAATACATAGATATAACCGCGGGATAGATGTATAATGTATTACTTAATTATATCATTTACATACTATACGGATCATTTGCATATTATATGCGTTAGTTAATACTATTGTCGGCAGCCGTTTAAAATAAATACCTACCGTCCGTGTATATCATTAGAAGTGATTGGATATATATTTTTTAATTTTATCCCAGAGTATAAATTTAAAAAAAACAACTGCATTTGAGAATGGAAAAGGGAAGCTTGGGAAGTATTTAAAGGCCTAATGTGACCCAGCACCGTCCGATATCCACCTATATTACACATATATAAATTAATAAATATAATAATATATTAATATCTATTTACTATAATCTTTCGAGCGCGAAAATATCAATTTCGTTAAAGAGGATCGAATCGAAAAAAGGATAATATGTTCGAAAATCATGTGTTTAATTGCCGAATGTTTGAATGCCAAATATTTGAAAGTCGTCTGTACATAAAATCATATGTTTGAAAAAGTATATAAAAATAAAATTTGAGTACTCTTAAAAAGTAGCTTTCACAAGAGCCTAGTCCGCTCAAAAGCAAACAATAGGCACTTAAAAATATATAGACTATTAAATTACGACAGTTAAAATTGAATGAAATTTTTTCAAAGAACAGAGGAACAAAGTTTTTTCACAACAAAGTAAACTTTATATGTTATAGTAATTATTAACACGTCAGATTTTTAAAATGATATATAATCACAAAATAACTACGCATTTAACATTCGTAAGTTGTTTTTGCTTTAAAGTAAGGTAGTACAAAAATTGCAAATTAGCATAGAAATTTGCACTGTTACTCGGGCTCTACCCGATGGTGTGGAGGTGCTGAGGAAATGTTTGAGTACGAAAATCGGCATTTGAACTTGAAAGGGGGATAAAACAAATTTTGGCGAATTGGCATATAAATGCATACAATATACATTCACAATGTATGTGCGTTTAACAATAATATATCTTAGAAATAGAAGTATGAAACTAAAAACCGATATCATTGGCTACGAACTGGTAATAATTGTCAGACTATATAATATACCTAGCTCATTCCGATTTCTATTCCTTACACTTTATTCTTTACAGAGCGTGCCTGTGACGATGTTATTTATTAGCCACAGCAGCTTGAAGCAATGGTGCATTTCTTTGCAGTGTAAATATAAGTGTTTTTACCTATTAGTGACCAGTCATGCCACAGTTACTATCAAAAATTTACTATTAAAAAGTTTTAGTGGATTCCATATCGTATAATATATATTGTAAGTTACTAAGTTTTTATAAGTTCCTACAAGAGATTAAATGTATAAACTATAAGCAAATGAATTAACATTAGGTAAATATTATGTATAATAACTATGTAGTACAATTAATGTGTAGTACGCAAAAGATTATGGTTTGGCGAGTTACATTGGAATGATTCTAAATTCTAATTTTTTGTGGGTTGTTGTCGGTTACCATACAAAAACAACAGTTTGTTTATTCATCGGCATCTTGAATATGATATAATAATATTATATTATATAGATAGCCAAGTGTAGGTAATATTTTTTTTTTTTTTTATAAAATATCAAAGTTTATTTAAAATAAAAACCGTTCGTATAACGTGGAAAAGCTAATAGAAATTTGAACTAATAATGGGTAAAATACTAAAATATATCTGTCAAACTAAATAAACTTAGAATTTTAATGACACCAACTCTGCAAGATGTACATTCCATAATACTTATGAACAGGTCTAATAAAAGTACCACGTGTATGTATAGTAAAAGTGGGGGCTTATGCTTTATAATGATATGTGTATCCTCGTTTTTCCCATTCTTCTTGTCATATTTTTTTTTTTATTTGCTCGACCTTGAATAATAAGCTCAATAGAATTTTCAATTTCTGCTTAATTTGTCGGAACTTCCCTATCAATTTGTAAACTCCGGGTTGACTGCGGATATTAATCTGTAAATATATAAACATTTTAAAATAACTCGGTGAGAAAATAAATAACAATCAAAATAATTTTTAAAAAAATGTCTTACTTGGAAATATCATGTGTGTTATCTATCATGATACCTCTAAGACATTTCTATTTATTTAAATTATCCATTAAAATATTTACCTATTAAGTTGACCATGCCAAGATTCAGCTATATTGGTTGTTCTGGGAAAATATATATCAATTTGAATGTGCGGTCAATAACTACAAGGTACTAACTACATTTTAATTGGAAATAGAGGAGAGCGTCGTTAAGATTTAGTACGACATTATAGTATATACGCGTACTTATAGTAGTAAAATAAAATGTATATTTTATTATTTCATATTGGCGCAATCAAGGTAATTTTTTTTTAAGTATAATTTATACGTTTTTTTTTGCACATATGATCTTTCGAACCAGTAATATGTAACCTTTCAATGTTGTTTTTGATCAATTCGTAATATAGGTAAATGACGATGAATTGTTTTGCGTAAAACTGTTAACGAGTATTATTTTTAGAATTTGAAGATTCTTACGGGTATTTCAAGAAAACTTCTCCGCTATATAATACTAAGACAGAAATCATTTTAAAATATTAAAAAAAAAAAATGAATTCATCCTATTTATTCAGAATAGTATTCACGATTAAATTACATACTTAACTTGCTTACTTTGAACTGAACCGTGATGATTTTTTATTTAGGTTAATATAATATATGTTTAGTTGATTATAATATAAATATATATAATATTATAATTAAATATAATTATAATCGTGTTACAATTCCGGTCACGTCTAACTGCATTGACAGGATTATAAATAAATTGTGATAATTTTTGCAAATCATTTGTAAAAACCGTTATTAAAGAAAAAAACGATCATCCCTTATTTTTAGCATATGGCTTCGTAAATGAATGGTGGTGAAAGCATTGATAAACTTAACCATGTAATTATTACCAAATTAAAATCATTTAATTATATATCTGTATAAAATTATACAACTCAAGTATACTGCAAATATTTTATAGCTACTTTTGTTCGATTTTCGATCACTAACAAGAGACAAAAATAGTGTGTTCATAAATTATTAAAACACAAATAAAAATCTATGAAACTATCAACATTTATATTTCAGAATTTTATTTGATTTAACGCGTGTCACAGAAATATTTTATGGCTATAGTGAAATCATCGTTATACAGTACGAGCTGTATTCATTGATGTCCTGCACGTGCATTTATGTTAAATTGTAGTTCAAATTAATGGTGTATAGAAATGTATTGATACAACATATTATTAACCTAGGTTTTGGGTTAAATTACAATGCATTACTCTAGAGTTCTATCCTACTAAAACTATATATTTTATAAAGGATACATATTTCGAGATATGACGTGAATAATTAGATAAGTTAATCCAGCTCTATTCAAAATATTTTTCAAAAAACCTACATTATTTAAGTTTTTTTAAATGTCTTTGCTTTATCGCGTTGTTTTCAATCTGAAGATATGACGTATACAGTTGTACGTAGTTCTTAAGCTTGATAATTTAGCTAAAGTACTTAATGTCTGTGAGCTAGGATGAGTGATATATTCTTAGGTATTTTTATAACGCAAATTTCTTATCGACCTATATACTATAACTCTGCAACATACAATACTGTTTTACGTCGGTGTGATCTAAGTGAAACGAGTGAAAAGTCTCGGTTCTTTGTTTGATTCCATTTTTTAATTATTTTTAAAACTATTTATTGTACTTGAACATACTCGTTTGTGGGTGTATCATAATTCATGGTTTGATGCCTGCGTTTCACACTGGTAACTTACAAATTCATTTGGTCTACATTATATTTTTCAAGTTCAATCTCGATTGGTCAAGTCTTTCTGTAGAAGAAAAATAAAACTGTCCTTGTTGCAACGTGTATTCATATATAAATACATACGTGCATGCATACATACATTTATACATACGTGTTATAAACATTGTAAGAATAGCAACGAGTTGAAATAATTGTTATTACAATAATGCGGATAAGGTACAGTGGGTTTGATAAGATAACACCTTTCAATGTGCATACTTGCCATGTATTACATCCACAACAGCTCGTATACAAGTCATATCGTAACGTAACTTTTTACAATGAAACTATGTTCTTTGATACTTAAGGTGTCAAATAAATATCTGTATAGTAATAAATTATGTCATTGGCATAAAATATTTTCTCAGAGTTTACTTCTGCACTTGCCGATCGAAATCAACTATGCCCAAATATAACTGTAGCTCGGTATGACCTGCGTCCTGCAATAATCATTTGAATCATGCTATTCAACACGTATTTTAATCACGCTCAAATATTGTATGCAGTTTTCAAAAAAAAAAAAAATGATAAATGACATTAAAATCGCTGACTGTTTATTATATTCTTGTTCGTACCTTGACCAAAATGGACCAATCATATTATTGATATCGTAATTGTGAAGATGAATATGCCGGTTATGATTATTGTAAACAGCAATTAACGTTTTATAAGTCATGGTCATATTTTATATTTTTATTTAATTGAAAATATCAATTATGTAATTAGTTATACAATTGACGTCCCATACTTAGCCAAGTAAAAGGGCGGTATTATCAAGAAGCTTTTGTATAAAAGTATTTGATATTGAAAAAATCTTTTTGTATTAAAAATAATTATATATATATATTATATATACACAATAAAATATGAGGGACAAAGTCAATAGAATAGAAGTAATTACAACAATAAGTATTTTCAACAAAAATGCATCATTATTATTATTATTATTATAACTACAATGACCAAACGTATAATAAAGTGATTTGAAGATTTATTATATGACGAATACTGTTGGTATGACATACATTTTTTGACATAAAAATTGTCGAAGCATTTTTCACTCATAATTTTACAACAGTATACTACGTATAGTACGTTTGGGCAGCTTTACAGTTTAACATTACCTACTGTTCATGCCAATAAACTCAAAAAAAAAAAATATGAAACAAAACAGTTAAATTATCAAAGTTCTCGTGTAAAAATGTATTCAAATTACGTATATAATTTATACTAAAATACCTTCCTATAAGTAATCAAGGTAAACTACGTGTACGAAAACAATTAAAAAATATTTTTAAATATTTTTTATTATACACATGTGTTTACATTTACGTGCCAAACGTTTAACATTGACATTTCAGCTTTTCGCTGAAATTTATACCAGTTGATCCGTTAAAAGGTCAGCCAGTGGTTGAAGCGTTGGGCACGATAAAAGGAGTCAGAAGAACTAGATTATCTCGCTGTATAACATCGTTTATTAAAAAAATATTATGCATTAATTAACATCTTAAAAAAATAATGAAAAAACAACACTAATTTGTTTGTATGAAAGATACACCCAAACGTAATAATTTTTCCTAATTTTAATACGTTAATACAGCACTGATCGCATAATCTTAAAAATATTATTGTAATTGTTAGTATCCTCCCACATTATTGACGGCTGACGGCCGTGTAACATAAAAATGAACGATTTAGAATTTTCATATCGATTTATTTCAAATAATGTTTGTTTAGTTGAAATATTACCTTATATACAAAAGGTTACACACGCTTTAGAAAACACCACAATCTTAGAGCAATGCATGTACTTATACAAATATAGTTCTATTACGTTTCTTACGCAACAGTTGTGTGTGTATAATAATGTAATAGTTTTAAATCGATACAGAACAAGCCCACCCGTTCAATTGGACTTTTAAAATAAAATTAAAATATAAAAACGCATTTCGGGCGTTTATTATCAACAATAATAATATAGGTACACCAAAAGGTGTTGAACGAAAACAATATAATATGTATTGAAAAAATAATAATTAATAATAATAACTTATTTGTTTTTCTCATTGGGCGTCCTTCGCGAATTCGTTGTAATATTATTATTATCACTTAGTACTTTAGTAGTATTACATTATGCACGCGCACGAAGTATTTGGCTTTTGGTGACTAGATATAAATATTTGTAATAATATTTGATCGTCGTAAGCACAATATTCTACAACAGCCAGTATACAGTGGCGCAAGCATAATACCATGTACCTATATTATAATATTATAAAATACTACGCCATGTAGGTTCACGTGTGTATGTGTGTGTGGTGTGTGTATACAATACTATTTGCACCTTAGTATCGACTATCGCGGTAATGTGTTAAGGTTGTGTTTCGCGATAGAGCCACGGTGTCGGTGGAGAAGTGGCAAGGCGAACAGTCTCCCTAATTATTAGATATTATTTATTTTCATTTATACTGTTTTCGTCCGTTCCTTTTGTCGTCCGCCGCCACCGACAGGTCGGCAGTTCGCACGGAGTCGGTTGCCCCGGTGAATGTGAATAAGGTTCCGTTTTCGTTCCGCGCATATCTCTCACATCACTCTCCGCGTCGTGTATACCAATAACGGCCATAACCATCACCGCAGTCGTTTCGCGTATACCACAATATAATATTATCCAACTGCACCGCCGTCAATGTTTTGTCTGTATCTGATCAACTGCAGTGTGATAAAAATATTAAAAAATAGAATTGCGTTCAAATCATAATCCAACGACCACCGCCGCATATAGCACTACCGAGCACGATGTCTAGAAGAACCGATTTGGACTTGAGCGACGACCAGAGATTCGCCTTGATGAAGGTATAATATTTCATTATCCTATTTCGTTTGATAACAATCAGTACAATAATAATATGCCTGATCGATGTGTTTTCGTATACGCATTCTCGAAAAGCTAGTTATGGTAGTAATATTTTTCATTCAGGCTTCAATACGGTTTTGAAGATTATTATTTTAACATATATTGATAACTGATAAGTGTTATATAGATACGATGTTATAAGATAAGATAGTTATCATCGGATAACTATGATGTTATTTTAATAAATTTCCATTCAAATCTACATAATATTTGTCTTCTGCATGCGCAGTATTTTCGATCTTATATTCCTGCAAAAATCACATAATTGCATAATAAAATGCATATAATTATGCTATTTTACGGAGTTTTTTTTCAAGTTAAACCCTACAAACTCGTGGGACACACGTGAAAAAAACTTTTTGTAATTTCCAAAAAATGCTCATGGATTCTATCACATCAAATAGTAGGTACGTACTACGTGTTATAAATAGTTAAGTAGTTATGATGTTTGAGATTTTACTCGCTTTTAACTTTTTGTAAAATAGTCTAAAATGTAGATTTTTTTTATTATATTTTGCAAGAACAATTAATTTACTATAATGATATTTTTATTATTATATTGCATTTTATCTCTGTACATTTTCGTCATTCGTAACATATATTTTTAAACTTTAAATTAAAAAAATCTTAACACGTGACGTAGATACGGGGAAAATTACGTTTTGTCTGTGATGTTCATATTTTTTCAAAAATAGAATATCAATTTTGACCGTGATTATTTCTCACAAACATGATCTATCTTGAATGTTAGGACATAGTAGGCACCGCAATGTCACACGTCTTGAATATTTTCTTGTTGACCATGGTAAATTCCATTTCGATCAGTTGCAGAGTGAGTGTATATTATATTATTGTAACTCGTACCAAATTTGATACCTAGTAAACTATTAAACGAATTAGAAGGTAAATTAATAATTATAAACGAAAAAAGCAACAGTACCCATACGGTGATCGGATGATATAATATATGTATATAAATTATAGTCGTATTAAAGTTACCATGTGATTAATGAAATTTCAAACACAATCCACACACTTTTTGAAGTTGATTTTTATGATTTTAAACAACGAAAATATAGATTAAAAACAAAATTATGTTACTTGTACCACTATATGAACGGTACAATAATTGAAACAAAATCAGATATTCTTCAAAAATATTTGAACACATTTTATTTAAATATGTTTCGATTTATCTCTCAGTAAAGATGCATTTTGCAATATACTCAGTGGCAATCTAGCGGATCTAGGATTTTTTTTTTTTTGAAGACGGCCCAAAATTGTTCACCATAATATGTTCCACAATATATAGGATTTGATGTTAGGTCTTCAAATAAAGTATAACTCAAATTTTTCCAACATGAAAAATTTAAAAAGTATTGTAAATATATTATTATATCCAAAAACGGACGGTGTCAGAGCCAGTCTGAACGATAAATTATAATCATGACAACTACGAATATATAACTACCAAAGGGGAGGGGGCTCGGGTCCCCCCTTGAATCCACTACTGCATATACTGACATACTATTTTATTGTATATTATAAACTATTTGGATGCAGGTATGCCGAATACCAAATAGTATTTTTCCTTCTTCGTGATTCTTTTCACGGAATAATAATATACTAATAAAAATATAAAATAATATATTAAAAATAAAATAGATTCATATGGTCTTACAGTTCCCAAACTGTGCACCACAAGTCCATACAAAGGTCATATTGGTCTACATAAAAATAAAACTATTGTTGGCTAAACTAATGTTAATTCATAACACATATTGCAAGCTCCTTGTAGAATTTACTGCGGGGCAGTGTGACTAAAATTGGTCAAAAAAAAAATCACCACCTTACAAGAATTTGGGAAGTCTATATATATAACATATGATATGAAATAATTAATTTAAATAACAATCGAATTAATTTAACCATAATACAGACAAACATCCGAGCCATTAAGGTAATTGAAAATTAATTAGAAAGTTTAATTATTTTTTCTAGGCACTCGCGTTTTAAATTACAACGCGATGGATGACAATTTGAAATGCTAATACATTTTTGAACTGTATTAAATAAGTACGAATGAATTTAACTGTTTATGCATTATTATAAACTCTAAAACGAGTAATTAAAAAAAAAAAATAGATACCATTACTCCGTTCAGAATCTAAAACAAATGCCGAGACTTAAATAAATAGTTGGAGTAAAAGCCGAAAAGAGTATTCTATGAAGGCTAAAATAGGCAGTATTATAGGGAAGTAGGTCCAAAAAGTTTTGAAGAAAATAATAGTATGTAAAAGAGATTGATTAGGTGAAGATAGACATTTTAACAGGAATTTTCCAGCAAGTAGAACTAAGTGACCTAGAAGCGCCTATTTCTTAGTTTGATTGAGAAAAATCGAAATTTTAAACAAATAAATTATTGAGTTGTTTTGTATAGCTGCACTAGGACGCAACGCGTAATGAGTACAAACAATGGTGAGTTGTGCTACAGGTGCATGATTTTCTTCTTTTTTTTAAACGTCACCGCTTTCAACCTTTTTAATTCGAAAAAGCCTCCTAAGACAATCTACATAGCATTCCCGGACGTATTTCTATTTCGCTTAAATAACTCATCACCGAGTCCAAGGACTCATACACTCGACATCATCGCGGTCGTCGGCGTCGGTAAACAGTAATATGTAAGTAATAAACTAATAACAATAACTAATAACGAGAAAATAATATAATGTTATAGCGTTTTTCGTACACGATGTTACAATAATAACGGATATAATAATATAATGCATTGGTAATTATTAATGTGATACACACAGCCGGAGTACGTAATAATCTGCAGGCCTAATCTCAAAGGTGTATTCACGAGGATAATAATATTTAAATACTACGAGTATACCAATCGCTAGTTGCTAGATGTGTCAGTGACACGCATTTATATACAGTATGTTCCAGAAGCCCTGTACTCCTCTTATAGTAGGTATACCTCTATCATGTTGAATCTATATTTAACTATTGATTTATATTTTCGCAGTTTCATTTATATGTACACATACCTGTAACGACTGTAACATAGTATGAGTTTCAATTTTTTTTTTTTGTTTTTGGAATTTTCAAGATAGCTATTTTTAGATTCTGAACGGAGTGATGGAATCTATTGATTTTACAATAATGAGTTTTTTTTTTTCATTATTTTTTTTTTTTGTGTCTGACGCACCTTTTTTGTAGTTTTTATTGTCATTTAAAAATCATCAAAATCCATAGGCACAATTTTTTTTATAAGCCTTTGAAAAGCGAATATTGACATAAAATTATATGTAAAATATAATATAATATATAAAATTCTAGACTGACAAATCATATCGGTTTTTGAAATTTGATCTAACTCAAAAACGAAAAACCGTAACAATTTGAAATTTTCACCAAATCTTTATATTGGCATTCTCTATATATACTTAAGTTTTCAAAATATTTTGACATATTTTGACTTATTTATAGACAATTTAAATTTTCAATTTTTGTAAGTTTTTTTTTTAATATCTATAACATTTTTTTGGCTGTCCGAAAACTCTTTAAAACTTTAATGTATTAAAGGATTAAATATAAGTTATACTAATTGTAACTAAAAAATATCGGAGATGGTTTTACTCAAATTTTTTTTATAAGCCCATAAAGTTCAAATTTGTATAAAATATGTTAAAATCGCGATATTTTTGCAAGTTATTTTGTAGTTGAAAATTCATAAAATTTTTTATGTTTATACTTAAGGTTCAAAATTTTAACACTAGATTGTCCATAAGTTAATCTTCAAAAATATATAAAAAAATTTTACCGCACTTAAAAGAAAAAAATTTATGACTGTTTGAAATTTAAATTTTTACAAAATTGCATTATAATTCAATTTAAATATAAGTACTATATTATTATATACACATTTTAGACAAACATATTAACTCCGTTCAGAATCGTTATTCGTATACAATGATATCTATCATTGCATTCAAATTTAACAAATCCATTGTAATAATGACCTATCCTATAGACGAGGTGAACTCCACCACCAACTGTACAGCAAAGCGAGGCCCACCCGTTCTTTTTTTCTTTTTGGTTTAACTCAAAAACAAAAAACCGTAAATATATAAATTTTCACCAAATGTTTATAATAGCGTTGTCAATGCACGATTCAATTTTCGAAGTATTTTTTATCATAATACCATCAAAAAATATTAAAATTGAGTAAAATTCGTTGTCTAAGCTAAGGTCCGTTGTACGCTAAGGTTTTCGAAGTATTTTGACTTTTTTTTATCTATTTATAGATAGTTGAAATGTTCGATTTTTCTATGTATTTTTTTTTTTTAAATTATCGATAAAAAAATTTGGCTGCCCAAAAAATTTTGAAAATGTAATGCAAGATTTATTATAAGCTGTAATTATTGCAATTAAAAAATCGAAAATCTTTAATAGCTTTTTTTTAAGAATCTTTTTAAGAATTTTTCTAAGAAATATGTCAAAATTCCGATGGTTTGTAACTTTACAAGTTCTTTTGTAGTTCAAAGTATATAAAGTTTTTAGAATTTATATTTAAGGTTAAAAATATTAACACAAGGTTATCCATAAGTTTTTCTTCAAATAACTTAAAAAAAACAATCTTTTAAAAAAAATATGTATGAAATTTAAATTTTTACAAAATTGCATAAAATAACGATTTACTCTCAATCGATTTTAGATATTTGCTATTATTCCAAAAGTATAAGTCGTAAAAATTTGAAACTTTTACTAATTATTTAGATTGGCATTTTCTTTTCAAAATATTTTGCTACTCTTTAAGCTATTTATAAACATTTTGAAATATTTGATTTTTTCATTTTTATTTCTTTTTATACTTGCTGATAAAAAAAGTTATGCTGGAACAAAATACTTGAAAATGTTATAAAAAATTTCACATAGCTTGTTTATACTGCCATAAAAAAAATTATTAAACAATTTAAAATACACATGTTTGAAGAGCAAATATTGACAAATATTACAATTTGAATATAATATATATTTTGGAATGACGGAGCATCTCTGACAGAATCGTTTTTGGTATATACAATGATGCTTATCATTTTATTCAAATTTAACACATCCATTATAATGACCTACTCTTTGACTGAGGTCCACTCCACCCCTACTGTACAGTAGAGCTCGTTCATTTTTTAAAAATGGTTTTAGGAAAATTAATTTTTTTCTTTAAATCTTAGAATTTTAATAAATAATAGATAGTGGATATAAATGGATGATATGAATGATATGAATGATATTCATTATGCCATCCAATTATAATTTTCTTACTGATAAGTGATAACCATATAAAAACCGCAATTAAATGTATGGATTTGCAACGGATAATAACTTATTATGCATAATATAACCAACACATAATCGGATGATCGGTACTTTTAAAACACACTGTACACCATTATGTATGTGCGGGTATAGATCATAATGGTTTCGTAACACCGCCGTTTTAATAATCATTAGCACAATGCGCGTATTGCGGTGCGTCTGGTTTCGTTTTCCCGAGGACTAATGACGACGACGACGACGATTTTGACAACGAGACTATGGTGTACATATAACAACCGGGCGCGATGCGATTGCCGCACCACTGCAGTCTCCGCACTCGCCGTATGTACCTGTTTTCGGGCCAACCGAGTAGACGGTGGCGGCGACGCAGTCTAACGAACCGCGAACTGAAAACGAAAAGTCCGTGTTCACCGCGACTGCGGTATGTACGCACTACGCGCCCGGCAGTTACGTATTAATATATTGTTATTATTATTATTTTCGTTATTATTGTATATGTTCATCTGCGCTGCGATAATAATATAATAGTAATACTGTGTTGTTGCCAAACAAACGGTTTCCATATAATAATATTATTACACAATAATAACTCTGGTGCGTCGTCGTCGCGCTATTAATTATTATAATTATGCTTTACGCGTGGCAAACTGTTGTGCTAAAACGGAAAATGTATTATTATTGAGAACGCACCAAACGAATAGGGGTGGGGGCACGTGGGCCACCTGCACGTGCGTTTATGTTTCAAAGCCCGAAAATAGCTGACGGTGTATTATTATTATTAGGGCTACATTGGATTTATAACATATATATATATATACGTTATAAACGTATGCAACGGTATTAAGTTTTTTTTTTTGTTTTTTTTTTTCTTGCGACTTCTGATTTATTGCTTTTGTCTGCACTCTGCAGTAATGTAGTCCACGAATCACCACATTATGAGCTAAATAATAGTGCGGTGAATTTCTGTTCATATTTTTGCATAATAGTGTGAATAAAATGCGTCTTATTTATGCTTATCCTAAATGGGCTGAATGATACGAACATAACTATTAGATATTTCGACAAGAAAAACGTGAAAATAGTAGCTTCTATACAATATGTTTTGTTCAACTATATTGTGATTTATGATATTATATCTTACACCTTGCATACTCGTATACGGTCAAAGAACACATGTTGTACCATGTGCATGAATTTACTGGATAAAAATACCTAGACTATTAACTACCTAGCGTTAGTGGCTTAGAATGTTTTTATTAATAAAATAAATTAATATTAATTTTAATATTCTTTATTTTTTCAATATTTAATCATATTTTTGTATATTTTTTATAAACCAAATACTTGGTAAATTTTGTATCATTTTTTATTGCATATAAATAGTAGTCAAAACACGCAATTAGATATGCTAATACGCACACGGATCGCCGATCATTGCGTTCGCAAATACACAGTTCTGACTGGAACTCGGTCTATGATTTACGACTATTCGTCAAATGCTTTTAGTGTTCGTAATAACAATAAAACCAGTTAATTAGACAATTTATTTTTATTTTTAATTAATGAAGACGCTTGTATAGATATGGATGGACAAATATGAATATTTTATTTATAATTTATTTACAAAGTCAAATCGACCTTGCACACGAATTTCAAGTACATGTCTTTAATATTTACCATCGAGGTAATCCACATTGATTATCCTTGGGCTGAAATCTAATTTACGAGTTTTCCTATTGTTTCTCACAATGGTAAAGGCACACTTCATCAGAATACCAAACCAGAAGAAGACTAATAACAGAACCTATGAACCATTATAAAACCGTCTCACGGTCGGTACGGTCAAAGTCACTACTCACTACAACCAAATTTTTTACACGAAACTAATAACTAAGTGTAAAAACTTAAAAATTAATCTATCCTGAAATATATATTTTATATACATTATATAAGATTATATTCATTATATCGTATACACTACCATCAGCCTTTAATACCCACGATTCACGTATTCCGACATCGCCGATCGCTTTCTCCAAAACTATTTTAAATATTAACCTAAGATAATATCCCGTTAAACATGTTGACAATTTCATTTGTTACCTAAGATTCGCCCTTGTTAAATATCTTTGTCTTCTGCTGTATATCATAAGGCCTGTTGAAAATCTTTTAACTTTTAAGTTAGTCGTCTTCATTAGCCGTACACCCTAAGATTTTCGTATCCATGTTCCTCTCAAATCTTTCTACTGTGCTCTCATTCAAATCATCATTCTGTAATACAGTTCAGTTCTATGGGGCCCAAGAATGTATTGAAGAAGGTATTTAATCACTCATATTTTTTTTAGATGATACATTGATTTATTTAAAAATTGTAATGTGTTGATTAATAATGATTAAGAATTGTAAATAATAATCATTATTATTGTATAATTTAATAATTGATATTTTATATCATGATTACAGCATAAAATTTATGGTTTGGGAACAATTAGTTATATTTGTACGCTCAAAGTAGTATTATTCGCCATTGATACTGCTGTGTCGATAACCATGGTTATACTATCCACTATTGTAGACATTTACAACTTTAACCGAGGTATTATCCATGCTCCATGTAGAGATATAAAGAGATATAGACATATGAGCTGCATGTGCATAAGAATATTATTATGTCAATTGATAAAGTAATCAACATAATTTCCAAATCGTAAAAATAAATTATGAATACCTTGTTTAACTTCCATAACCTTATATCAGATATCTACTACTTGGGCATTTATTAAATTAAAATGTTGATTGGTTTTTAAAAATGACGTAAAGTACGTATTTTGTTTTTTTATTTACTGAATTCAGACTTTAAAATACTACTTTATTTGTTCTTATAAATAAATATTTTATAATATGCAGTATATAAATGAATATGTATTATATAAATATTTAATCTTATTTGGTATTTATATTCTTATTTATTTACTCAAATCAGCAGCAGCTTTAGGTAATGAATTGTAAATTGTCTATCTCTGTATAAGAGAAAAAAATTGCCCCCCCCCCTCCGAACTCAAATCAAATACGCTCTTGATGGGACCTTAACAAGTTTGTTTCCAGTGACATGATCAACATTCCATGTCTACCTCACGACAATTTACAGATCCCAGGGATCGGGTTAGTTCTTATAAGGGTAACCCCTTATTTAGTTTATAGTTTACACTTAATTCATTGAATAACATATATCTTATATCTTATATTGTTATGTTATCTTTTTATTTATACTCCATCCGTATATATATAAATATAAATTAAATAAAAAAAATATTTTATGTGCCCATCAAAATCTATTATTAGATTGGTCACAAATCATACGAAACATGTTATGCAGTATCTTGGTAACTATGTTTGACCCATACAATGTACAAATTACATATTCTGTTTTCATTACGTAAATCAAAATCCAATAACCAGTGTTTTTATGATCTACGCTGTGGATATTAGTTATAAAATGACGTTAATATATGTTAGGCTAATACATAATTCGTAAGCACAACACGTAAACGGATTATATGTAAAATATGTTTATATTTTATGTACGTTTCGTCAACTTTTTTATATATATTATATAAATATTATATTATTATATAATACGTTTTATTTGATCATGGTAATTAATTTTTTATTCGTTTTAACATTTATAATCACTTTACTATAAAACTAACTTGTTTAAATATGATAGTTAATAGATATTAGATTTCGAGTAAAATGAATAATGTCGATGATATTTATTTTTCTTTTAAGTCTTAACGCTTTAACACGTTTATAAGTATATAAATGTGTAAATGTAAACACCAAAAATCTAATTTAGCAACTTTTTACATCGAGTATTAAGAAAAATGATTTTTTGTTTAAAAGAAGAACTGAAAATAATAATAAGTTTATTAATTATTCCAACAAATACTTTTTTTAAATTAACTAAATTACTCAAGTCTCAACTACGTTTTAGTCTTTAACAATAAAAATAATTCTAGTAAATTTTTAATGAATAATGATCATTGCTTAAATATTTTTCAATCAATACATGAGTGTATTTCATTATTGACGGTGTACCGATCTAATAACTTAAGTTAGGTATTTATAAAATATAAATTTATAATGTATTCTAAATAAACTGAGAGTAATAATAATCGTTGTATATTATGCATAATATACAATTAGTTCAACATTTATACTATCAGATAATTATTAATTACTATTAAATATATAGCTAAGATAAAGTTTAAATTTGAATGGTAAAAATATGGTTATTTTGAAAATTAATAACAATTTTTCCGCTGTTTGGTCTTGATCAAAGCCGGTTTAATTCAAATCATATTAATAAATAAAAAATTGTCTGTATAATTGTTCTTGATTTTATTTTTATTGCTTTAAAGCCTTTGATTATTTAATTATATTTAGTTTCTAGCTTTCGTCACCCGACGTTTCCAGGAGTTTAATTTGCCAGTAATATAAACTATGTACGACGTACGTATATATATATATATATATACATAGCTTCAGCTATTTCGGCTAGGTGGTTTTTTCCATTTTTACCCTTTTTATTCTTTTTAACAGTGTTAGAAAATTAATTGTAAAAATCTTATGATAGTGAGTGTCTACATGATGAAACAAAACTGCGGACTAATTTTCATACTCATCGCTTTAGCTATTCCAACTTAGTAATACTTTCTATATTTATCGAGTTTTCAAAAATAATTTCTTAGATTACGAAATTAGTTATTTGATTGTTATTTTGGTTGTTATAGCGACTCGCAACAAAATATTACCTTGGTAATCAGTTAGTGAAAAAATGATGCATTTGAGCCCAGAGCGACAGAGCTCAAACTACCATCCTTAAAAATGCGATTTTTGAAAAATCCTTGCTTAGCGGATGTCGGATGCCTATGTCATATGACCTTTCTGTATGCAAAATTTCAGCGTGATCCATCCAGTAGTTACGGCTAGGCGATAATGAATCAGTCAGTCAGCCAGTTAAATAGTGAGGACAATGTAATTTATATTTACAGATTAACTGTGTTGTGTAAAAAAATTACCAGTCCAGAAAGTTATGTTAGAAATATAAACGTAAATTAAACAACTTTTTTTCAATCGTTTAAAATAGACATCTCAACCAAAAGCTGGTTCAATGTAAATACATGACATATCTTTACTCATTATGTTATTTATAAACCTTCATAATTATAAATACACGAATAAATTTTCTATCAATTTCGTAAAATAAAATTACAAAATAAATAAATAAATATCAAGAATAATTCAAATTATAATATTGAACTATTATAATTTTTATTTTTTAAAACTGGATGTCACAAAATTATTTACACCAAAACTTTTTTACAACATACGGTTTGAAAATTAACAGTAATTTTTTCCAGCAAGAATATATTTATTCTTATGGGACAAATAAATATTTATCAAAAAATACATAATTGATAGGTCCTAATTCCTAAACTATTTTAATTTTATAGAAATCGGTAGATCTGTCTTTAATATTATTCTACGAACGTTTTAAAGTATTAAGAATATTTTTTTATTGAATTTTGAACACTCAAAGTTTACTGTGAAATTCTATATACCAAATAATTTTTTGAATGGAGCAACCTACGAGTGAAATATTACAGACAGAAAGACTTGATAAATTATAAATCTCGTTGCATTAAAATATAACAATTAAATGTTTGACTTTGGTTGGATAGGAATTTATTTGCTCGATGTATTCCAGTAGATACTTCAGTACTTGTACGTTGTTGTTGTTCTCAAAACAAAATTTGTTGGTAAATACTTTAATTATGTATTTACAACTTAATTTAAAACTCAGAAAACGTATACGTTTAAGGTTTAAATGTGTACACAGTTTTCCTTTTAAATAAATTAACAGGAAATCAGAAATATGACCTTGTACCAGACACAAGTAGGTTTAATTTTAATTCAATAGTTGACAGCTCATCACTTGTTACTGCAGATTAGCTTCAGCGCAATACATTATAAAATAAATACCAAGAAAAAAAGTCACAGTCATTATAATGAAAAGGTTTAACTCAAACAAAACTAAACATATATATATATATGAGTATATCATCCTATTAGGTAGTACAATTATCGTATGTTTGAATACTAAACAATTAAATATAATGTAATGTCTTGAATTTTTTATGATGTTTCTGAAAATGTTTTAGTTAATGTTTATCTCCTAATATAGTTGTACACATTATAATGATTTTGAGCTAATTTATTCGTAAACTAATAAAGATTTAACTTGTTAAATAATTGATCAGAAAATTTATTTTTAAAAAATATTAGTCAAAAATGTTAAATTATGAATAACATGGTATAAGTAATAGAAAGTGATATAATGAAGTAATAACGTTATAAAATTTAAACTTACCGTAGCAATAAAATTATAATTTATTATATTTTAAAATTTATTTTAATTACAAATTTTATACTTTTTTTAAAAAAATTAAAATAAAATAATTAACACATTTACCTAATAAGTTTTTAATTATTTGTTTATACGTATATGAACAATAGAAAGAAAATATATTTTGGAAAATCATGATATTTAACACATTATTCGTCTAGGTAACTGAAGGTAAATTTCAACATACTAACAATCAGCTTATGTATTTTAACTCATGAAAATAGCATTATGACTCTACTTACACAAATTCAGTTATTGTACTTTATATTCGTGATGGTATATAACATAGTGTTATAATATGATTGACGTTAACATTATGATTGTATCAATTACGCAACACAATGACGAGTAATCTGTAAGAATATTATACCTACTCTACAAATCTCCTCCCTGATTTCATTTTATATTCCAAATCAAATTAACTAGATATATAATAGTGTTTAAAGTTTAAATTCAAATAGTCAGTCATCTGAAATATTCATTCAGGTTTCTCTAATGAATATGCTCATCAATAATATACGTATTTGTTTAATAACTTAAGTTTTATGCATCTATTTCGTTCATTACTTGATCACATTAATGTAAAAATAAAAAAAACATTATGAATTTTAGGATGTACTAAATAGACAATTTTGGTAAATTTCAAATAAATCCTTCATGAATCAGAAATGCAATATTAATGAAATTTATTCTTAGCCATGAAATATTTCTTCACACAAACCGAAAAATATCGAACATTATTGTATTGTTTCCAATGTTGTACTAATTAATTGTATTGTATCAAAAATTCATGACTATTCAGTATTCACGAGGATAGCAATTCTGATGTGCTAGTTCAATTGTTCGCTCAATAATAGTCTCAAGTCTGTATACGTAACAGAAACTGACAGTTATTATTGTTTTGTAGCTATCAACAACTACGCAGCTATAAGTTTTCAAATGTTTTAAATCCGTTTATAAATACCTTGATGGATTGATACATAATTGAACGTTGTGGTCGGATAGATTATACTAAAGATAAATATACATTATATATTTATATTATAGTGACTGCGTTGAAAACTTGGTACCATTTACGGTAATTATTACTGTATCTTGCAATTATATATTATTATATTTTATTATTATTATTATATTATATATTATTATTATATATTACGTGCGTATTTCAATAACTAAACTGTAAGACATTTTAAAATAGTATATGCTGACCTGAATCGAAATTTAATTATTATTTTTGGAGAAATACGAATATCAAACTCCTAAACGAATTATTTGTATACTTTTACCCAATGAAAGTAAAATCTTATAATATTGTATATGTTAACATTACACTTTAATAATTATATATAGATACTTATACTTTTAGAAAAACCTAAAAAATTTTTTACTAATCAATTTTTTTATTATTATTATTATACTTGAATACAAATCGTAGGCCGATTAACGGGTCAAGGTTGTCGAATTTTTCTATTCTGTTGTGGCATTCGTCAACATAAAAACGTATTTAATACAAATTGAGTTAATTATATAAACGCATATGGCTATTGGGTATCACCGAAGCTTGAAATGTGTTTATGCATTTAAGGTGGATACACATATTATAATTTAACGACAAACGCGTATGTAGAAACATATGCGCTGGAGGGGCAATGGACCTGAATCACCGAACGATTTTTAATAATGATTTACGACGTTATCAATTGTGTAACATGTTTCATCTTTAAATAATAATAAAAAAAAAACCAATCTGTGCGTAACTTTCACTGCCGAAGTTGGTCCACGCGCGTTGGCAACTACGTGGAGGCTGTAGAAGTAGCCAACGGTAACTGCTTTACGTATACACGCGAGCAAATACTTATAATATATACACTCGCACGCTCACTCTCGCTTTATTATATAAGTACAGTATAATCGCCACTGTCAATGTTTTCATGTTGCGTATATATTTTTTTATTTTACTAACATAATATTATACTTGCCACTTTTAAACTTATATTGACTTTTACTGACGTACACACGCCATATTATCTCGGGTATGATAATCGGAATTCAATGTTATTTTCAAAATTAACAAACCGAACGCGATTGTATTGTGCAACTTTTAAACGTACACGTATACCACACACTTTTACACACACACACAAAAACAACCAAAACATATAACTACTAATTATGATTATATAATAACCTAGGACAAAAGTGCATAACCAATTATATATGTGTAACATACATTATTGTATACTAAACACTTATATAAAATTAAATCGAATTACCTACATCAAAAAATTATATATATTCAAGCAAGCGTTAGGCTCATTTAATTTCCTAAAATAAAATAAATAAATATTAATACATTTGCCTATTGTATATACTACAATTTTTTTCTTAGATAGTTCGCACACTTATTAAAGATTCTGATAAAAACGCTATATAATAAATAATAATAAAATTACAAGTTTTACATAAATTCTGATTAAATCGGTGAATAATTTATAAGAAAAAAAACAATGTTAAAATATAATTTACGTCTAGAAGTATTAATGAAATATTACTAAAATATTAGTGAAATCCGAATGGATAAAGTATTTTGAACCCGAGTAAAATAAGAATATAAGTAAAATTACAATCTACGGGGAGTTGGTTTTAATTTTTTAAATATATTATTTTAGACGCTAATCGGTGCGTTTCTAATGGGGTTGAAGGGGTCAGTCAAGAGACACCCCCCATAGCAATTATCAAAAATTTGTTAACAATTCTTTACTTTTCTTGATTATTCAAGTTTTTAAAAGTATATTTGCTGGATTTGGATAATTCTTGAATAATGACAGCAAATAATAATAATTTTCACCTTATTACTCAATTTTTACTTCATGATTTTTAGATTAAAAACTTGGTAAAGGAGCCAAATGGGTAAAGTATATTTAACAGAACTGAAATTAATTCAAATCAATATAAATAATAATAATAATATTAATAAATATTAATATATTAATATATTTGTAACAAATAAACAAAAAACCGATGTTATTATATAATTAATTCATAATTGTGCAGACTATAACCTACTCATTCATTATTTGTATTATATTAGTAATTATTGAGTTAAAATATAATTATAACCGTATTACATATTAGGGATGATGAACCTATTGCACACATACCTAAAATGGCACGTTTCCCAAATAAAATACGTCCATAATGCCATACTGGAAATTTTAAAACAAGATATCTTTATATACCAGATCGTTTTCCTCATATTGAATATTTTATTTTTTACCAGAAGACCTATTAGCTAATCACTTGATCCTCATTGCATCATTTTATTTGTTCACAAATATTTTGACGGAACATCCCCATAATCCATTAAGCAAAATTTGTGTTTTTGTTGACTAAGCTGTACTTGAGAAAAAAAACTAATATTCATAATCAATTAATGACATAAGTATAATCGAATTATACAATTTTACTATTGTTATACAAGTTGGGTTAAAAAATAAAGTTATAAATCTTAATGCATTATTATCGACTCATTTTCTCGTGGTGAAGTCATATATTATATATTCATGTCTTAGTGGGAGTACCATATTTCACAGTGTTTTATTAAGATATTTATTTATATTGGTAAAAGTTCAAGTGACCTCATTGACACTTAGAAAAACAGTCATTAAAAATTATATATCCTCAGGTTATTTCTATTCAATTCATATACGTTATAAACTCTTGAAATTTTAATCTCGATCAAATGTATGTATGTCAAATATTTTATATTCTTGTATACTTATTAATTATTATAATATATACTCCGACGCACGTCGCAACCTCTGAACATTTATTAAAATGAAATACTTCATCTAATGAAGAGAGCGAGATATACATATATTATAGGTGAAAATTAGTTAAAATAATTTGCATGTAGCAGTTCTAGTTTGTTCACAATCAATAAACAAACGTATATAGTAATAACACAATATTTATTTTTTTAGTTGAGAAGGAGTGTCGCAGATCTAAACTTGGATGAAAAATACGACGATTGCTTTTTACTCAGGTGGCTTGGAGGTATGGTGTTAGTTTAAATTATCTATACACATAATATTATGCACTCTACAAAACTAAAATATTGTGTGTACCAACTTCGAATATGATACAGCCTATTTGTAATGACTAATTATTAATTAATTAATGCAGTGTTTTATTGTATGATTTTGTTAAATTTAAGTTTTAAAAGTTTTTAGATAGTTATTTATTTGGCAATGTAAACCGGAAAATAACAATGATTTCTTTCCTATTAATTTGTATTCAAATGTACATATTTGATATATACTTACTGTTACCTATCGAAGCTACCTTGTAAAATTTAAAATAAACTCTTTAATGAAGCGAGGGGTATTAGAAACATTCGGATCTCCCATACTTGTTTAATTCTAAATAATTGCGTTAGTTATCGTATAATTTCATTTGATATTGATGAATTATGATAAAAAGTGATTAATTATTGAAAACTTAATTAATGATTAAAACAATTTTATTGCAATATTAAGGTAGTAAATCTTCGGTAAAGACGTAACCAGATGTCGGTAAAGTTGAGTTATAGGAATATTTAATTTGTTTTAGTTAAAATTATTTTCAAGTATATCAACTGAGCATATGACATGTTTACTGCCAAATGTATTTAATATTTTAATAAAGTGTTCATAGCTTTTGATTGTGCATTTTATTGTAGTATATATTTATTCATCAACTCTTGTATACGTCGAAAAATAATAATCTTTATATATATATATATATATATATGATAATATCCGCTATATCATTTTTAAACAAATGGCTAGACTTGAACTCATAGATAAAAAAATATGTTTTAAGGTTAACACTTAACTACGCATACATTAATTATTCCATATATGATTATTATAGTAATATACATTTCATAATTTACAGCTCGGAATTTTGATCCAAAAGAAGCGGAAGATATGTTGAGAGCAGTGAGTGTTATTTTATACTAAGATATAAAAGACAGAAATAATATTTAAAATAGATATCTAATAATAAATATATATATATAGCCTAGAAAGTTTTATCCTTATTAAGTCGAATAATACCGAGTTATACGAATTAATTAGCGTTTCTTCATTATGGCTATTCTCAAAGTTGTAATTAAACTATTAAAATTAAATTAAATCAAATTGGTACATAGAAACCCCTATTTATATTATTAATATGATAGTACACCGAAGAATATGTTTTTTTTACATTACTCAAACATTTTCAAATGTTTTTAAATGTGCATAAAGTAGGTGATAAATGCAATTCATATTCAAGCAAGTCATTGTAGTGAGGGTCTTTTTAAATTTAGAAACGATAATAAATCATAATATTTTAATAAACAAATTAATATGAGAAATTTCCAAGGTAAAATACAAAATTGCTTATTGTTATTGTTGTTTAATTTTGTGACTGACAAATCTCGAGTTTTTACTTATATATTGTACATTAAAATTATTAATTTCCATATGGGTATATGGCCAAAACATATTATCAACATTCGATTAAAAATATATATGCTCTTAATTTGACGGTTCATTCATAGACTTTTAGAAGTTTTTGTAACTGTCTGCAAAAAAACTATAAAATAATCTGAAAATAACTTCTGGAAAAATTATCATGATCTTATCTATGTTTGATTTCCCAACTGATATCAAGACTAAACTTTTATCGTCCAAGAAACATCTAAAAAATGTCATTCTAAATACGCACTTATACTTGTTTCGCTTTGAATTTGAATACAGTATAAGCTACACCCTACACACATTATATGATCTAAATGTAGGCATACATATTGAGAATCTTTTTTTTTGCCGATGTGTCATATCGTATAGTCGATGAAATGGCGTGAAGAATGGTCGATCAACAAAGATGACGGCTGGAAACCACCTCAAGTGTTGGTCGATTACATACCGAATGGTATTTGCGGATACGACAAAGAAGGCTCGCCCGTGGTCGTGGTCCCGTTCTCCGGGTTCGACATATGCGGGCTGCTGAAGGCGGCCCCGCCAAAGGACATGGTCAGGTATTTGGCGCAAAAGCTCGACTGGTACATAGAAATCGCCAGGCAGTCGTCGTTGAAGCACGGTCCAAAAGCGTCGCAAGTGTCGTGCATCATTGATCTGACCGACTTCAATTTGAAGCAGTTCACGTGGAGACCAGGTGCGATTTGACTACCATACAGCTATAATAGGACGTTCATTCGCGAAACTTAATTTACGCTCATGTACATACACTATTTGTACTTACACACTGTACGTTTAAGGTTTAACTATCCGACTTGAGCGGATTTATTTTTAAGCGCACGCACACGATTACTCTTAGGATTTTTTTTTTCTGTCGAATTCAGTGACCAGCAACCGGTTCCTAATTATTATGATCCGGCATGTGTACGTTTAGTAGTTAAATACACTACTTTATTTACGTCTATATACCCATAAATCAATTTAATCACTCTAATCAATTAACGTATTATATAAAACCGAGATTTCACTTATCACTTGTATAGTCTGATAGGTTCTGTACGTTCAACTTGAAGGCGACGCGTGTTGCAATTGTTTTACAAACGTATATAATATTGAACATTCACAATATGGGCATGGTAATATGCAAGTGTACCTATGGTAAAATACCACCAGAACAGATTACCACACTTACCATGTACGTGTTTGTAGAACTACTTTTCATTAAATTTAGTATTTATCAAGTTTTTTAAATCAATTAATACATTAAACCACCAATAATAAATTATAATAAAACGCGTATCTAGTTGCTCATCATAATCCTTAATGATTTTAAATACTTAGTCAAACTATGGTAACAAGATTAATCTATTCTAATTAATTTAAATCAATTAGAATTTACTTGTTCGGTACCTGCGGTAACGTGATGAAGGACCTATATTAAGGTACGTGTCTCCACTTAATGTTTATTGGTAGTGTGATATCTATTTAGTTTAGAAGTGAAAGACAAAGGTTAATGATTAAATCAAGCTTGATGAATTATATACCATAAAACAAATAAAATATATTAATCAAATCAATTATTGGATACAAGTGAATTAAAAAATACATTATGTGGCACTTCAACAATATTAAGAGTTCAAAGTCTATTTTTGAATTTTGTGTATCAATCACTAGAAAAAAGTAATAATTTATCCTATTGATAAGAGCGCAAAAACACCCGAATAAACTACCGCGAGGGTATGTTAACTTTTTAAAAAACTGTTAACAAACATATAATACTTACTATAAAAAAATAACACGCAAACAAAAAAAAAACAATTTACAAATGTACAATAGGTAAATTATTGATGAACAGGAAACTGAAAGTGATTATGTTGGACAGGTATAAGAGTCTCAAGTCTAAATTACTTGACCGCATTGATTTCGATAAATCATATATGCTAGTACCCGGGAAGTAAACAGCAAACTTTATAATTGAACCAAATTGTTGTAGAAAAGTTGAAAACAAAAACTATAATAACTGTAATAAAATAACATAAAATATACAATCTATAAAAATTTATAGGAAAAACTATTTTAAAATATTTAAATCATATATAGTTCACATAAACAAGAAACAATCTATTTGTATACATTCAGTTGCCAATACTCACATGCATGTTTTGTAAAATACTGTAGACACAGTTGAAGTTATTTTAATTGGTCTCATGTGTTATTTCTAAAACAATTACTTCCCGACATAATTATCCAATAATTATGCTACACAGATAAAATGATTAATAGTATGTACCTATATACTACCTACCAATACTTCCCTGTATAATCGATCATTTTAATAACGATGACTTTGTATATTTCCTTTAGCGGCCGAGTTGACAATCAACTTGTTGCAAATGTACGAAGCCAATTATCCAGAAGTATTAAAAGCATGCTATGCAATTAATGGTATGTAATATATTTTTTCTTTTGTTCGAGAGGAATCACTACGTAATTGTATTAATGAGCACGATATGTAATCACTGATTACGATTCTATAATATTATTTTTTTTTTTTAACAAATACACCATTTCCAGCTCCGAAAGTGTTCGTTTTTGCGTTTAATATGCTGAAAAATATCCTTACCGGCAACACTATAAGCAAGATCTTAATATACAAGGCGGACCCGAACAAGTGGAAACCCGTGTTGTCCAACGCTATCGACCGAGATCAGTATCCTGCGTTCTTTGGCGGTGAACAGAAAGATGACGACGGTAACCCGAGATGTGTCACCAAGGCGAGTCTGACTACAGAATAACGCGAAATATCCTTTATCAGTCTAGTGGTTGGTTTGAAGGGGACGCGGGGGGACGGAACTACTCCTCATTTTTTCTTTCCATATTATAGCGTACCCTTTTATTTTATTCTGGTTACATTGAGATCAGTGGCGCAACCAAGGAAGTGGACTCCGGGTCTGGACCCACCACCTTTTGGCTATAACAATAGCGCAGATATTTAAATACAAACAATATTAAACCTCAGAATGTATTAGGTGCGTTACTAACATGTAATCAGGACTTCTATCCAAATATTTATAATTTATTGCACATCTTACTGTACTCCCAATTAAATCTTGAGAGTCATAAAAGTTATTTTCTTCACTGAAGCCAATCAAAACCTATTTGAGGAACTCAACATCTGAAACCAGGTTAAATGGATTAGCGGTTCTTAACATACACCAGGAAGTTCCAGTTACAGAAGATGAAGTCATTGATGTATTAACTTCAATAAAACGCCACTTAGATTTTTCTTTGTAAAAAAATGTCTTAATTAGTATTTATTTAATATTTAAAATAATAATAATAATTAAAAAATATGTTTTTAATAAAAACTACGATATATTGTTTATAAAAATTAAGATGGTCTATTTTTTCAGACCCCCCATGAAAAATTCCTGGTTGCGTCACTAATTGAGATCCATGTGTTTTGGGGGCGCTATAATGGTTCAACTATATTTAGAGTCGGTCGTTACTATTTTTCTAATCTTATCTTATAATTATCATATTCCTAAGTTTATCACAAAATCATTAACTTCACTCACGGGTGTTTATAATAACTGTACATTGATTGTACTTACAATACGTTTTCACGATTTTATCGTCTATACGTTTTATATAGCCGTCTAGTACACACAAACACATTATTTCATGACTGTCTTTACCATTCGTACACTCTTTTCATTTGTATTGAGCAACTTAAATCACTTTTGTATGTATTCAATTAAAAATAAAATATTTCACAAGAAACTTAAAAAATAATTTACCTAATATTTTAAAATTTATAATGGGTTTGTTAATTGTTTTAATTCTTACACCTTTGGATTTTTTCTATAGTTGATAAATATATACTCGGACTTTAAGATGTAAAAAAATAAAAATATTTAATCTACTGTTTAAAATATACTTTTACCAGTTTTAACTTAAAACAACGTCTGCATCTGTTTTTGTAACTTCAATTATTAGTTATTACATTACACCTTAAATTTCGTACAACTTTTATTTTAATTTAAATAAAATGTATTATAATTACAGATTAATCAAGGAGGAAAAGTTCCAAAAGAATTGTACATGAAAATCAACAAAAAATTAACTCAATCAGATGACATGACTATAGTTAACATTAAAAAAGGCGACAAATTATTCTTAAAATACACAGTTACTTTGCCAGGTTGTTTTCTGAGGTAATCACAAAGTATAATTTTATTAATGTAGATTAGACAATTTTTATTAATCCAACAAACATAATATGTTAAATAAATACTGTGTTAAATAATCTTATGTAATATCTCATTTACTCAAAGCTATTCAAATGAAATACTAAAATATTGTTTATTACACATTTACACCTATAATAGTAATATTAATAATCCAACTATGAATATCTGCAGTTTACAGCATCTCACAATTTCTGTTGGAAAAAATCTGCTATAGAAATCTTAATATTTTTTTTACAATCTAATCTACATAATGCTTTAATCTTTTAAAAATATAGTATAAAACATTAAAACTAGCTTTCTTTGTATTATCACTTATTAAATCTAAAATATGAAACTCGTCGTACAATTATTACATGGGTACTTCAGTCAAATTTGAAAACTCACTAATTATCCATAAATATATATACAACAGGTGGCGATTCAAAACTGAAGGGCACGATATCAAATTCGGTATATTAGCAACTGACCCGGAAAATATACAAACCGTTTTGGTGCCAATCAAGAAAGTTTCCTGTCACGAGTTTGAAGAAATCGGTGTTATCAAATGCAAATATCCGAGGGAATGTAAATCTTACATTTATTAAATCCGATATAATATTTTAGTGCTGAAGGTAATTTTCACGCTCATTAATCGCGATCTAATTTTGTGTGCCGACAGATACGGTTGTGTTTGACAACAGCTACAGTTTCATACGCGGCAAGAAGCTCGCCTACAATATATTCGTAACGCTACCCGCAGAAGAAAAAAACGATAAGTACAATTAAACAGATGATTGATGTAGAAGAATAATTATTAAGTTAACCTTATTTATATCAGTACATATAAGCCGTATCTGATTTATAATAAATAGTAAATTCAATTCAATTTTATAATATTATTTATGCATTACGTAAGAATGTTGTCGTGTATAGGTGTACCTAATGAAGTTAATTTATATTATTAATGTTACTTGGCAGTTGGTGCGAATTGTCAAAAAGTCGTCATGTTTTTAAAATTAAAACTTACGATAGATTGTGCCAATGTAATGCCAATACATTGGTGGGCTTAATATCTAAAAATTAAGATTCTATGTTTATTATTAATGTTAATTTGTAATAATAACCATTCACCTGTCATTATTTTTATGAATATGTATTATAAATCTTTTTGAAAGTATACAGTCGAGAAACTTGTATAATCATTCGACAACCGTGTTTTACAATAATTTGTCGTTTTCAATCGCTGTAAACAAAATAGGTACATAATATGTAGTCTAATTGAATCAGTTATTAATTGATTTGTGCATTTTTATATATTACCATTGTATTTTTACATTATTAAACACTTAAAATCACAGATATAAAATATCTGTATTTTATATCTATGCTTAAAATATGATTGTTTTCAATTAAGTTGTTAACGATACACGTTTTATAGATAATATGAAAGTTGTTAACTAATATAGCGATCTAGCATCTATGTCGATGTTCATCTTTTATGTTGATCGATACCTTAGACAAAGAGTGCATCCTTATATCTTTGTGAGTGACGATTACCGCTACGTACGCGAGAACTTTGATTAATTACAATTTACGATGCCGAAGAGAAGACGACCTGATAAATGTGACAATCAAATGTGCGAAGAGCTACCTCACGTGCTAACCGCATTGATGACCAGAGGTCCAGAGAGACTACAAGATCAAGAAAACAGTCGTATTGCTATGTCAGGATTGCGTTCTTTGCATTTCTTGCGAGTTTAGTACAAATCAGTGAAAAATCTCAAGCCGTGAATTACAAATATTAATATTAATCAACATTTAGTTTATACAAAATAATAAAAATTATTATTAAAATATTTTAACCGTTATTCCGGATGATAGGACTTAAAAAGGTATTGCTTCCACAGCGATTTAAACCCAAAATGAGTTGAACGTTCACAATCATTTCCTCGGACAACGCCGCGCCGGGTAACTCAGCTTATATACAAAAAAAAGTAGTATTTTTGTTTTTTATTTTTACGGCTAATAATATAATAGCCGTATGATAATATAGAAATAATAAAGATTAGTGATCGAGCAGTAATAATATAAATAATTTAAGAACTAACAAAAACAGAATTTACATAATTATTTAGTTTGAATGTATATATGAGTAAATATCACGATTAAAGATAATATATAATATTATATATTATATAATATATTATCTTTAATCGTGGTAAATAGTAATTAATGATATAAATATCAAATAAGCGATAGCGTACAGAGAGTTAATAACATTAGCTAACTAGAGATACCTACACAAAGATAATACAAATAATAGTAATTATGACAAATTTTCTATTATTTAAAAAGTATAAATCACAGAAACTCGTAATTTTTACCAGTCGTTAAGATTGGCATTTTTTTATTTAAAATATTATATATTGACTTTTAAGCAACTTGTAGGCATTTAAAATTTTCGATTTTATTACATTTTTTTTTTATAATTTTTGATAAAAAAAATTTGGCTGGTATAAAATACTTGAAAATTTAATAGAAGATTCCACAATAATTTTTCTTATTGTCATTCAAAATTTATTAAAATCTATAAGCCTTATTGTTTTATATAAGCGTTTGAAAAGCAAATATTGACATAATATTTTAATTTAAATCTAACATAATATGTTGTATAATATACCTACCTATTCTAGACTAACATATCATCTCTGTTCAAAATCATTATTCGTATACAATGATACCTATCATTGCATTCAAATTTAACAAATCCATTATAATGACCTATCCAATGAACGAGGTGCACTCCACCCTCTACTATACAGCAGAGTGAGTACCATCCAGTTCTTTTTGTTATTAAATTTATATTCATAAAATGAAACAATAATAAAATATTATTAAATTAAATAAATTTTATTTAATAAAAAGCAAAATGGTTATAAAGCATATCAGTGTAGGTACATTAAATAAGCAATTCACAGCATCTATAAATTATAATTGAAGATTAACAGATATTTTGGTATTTACTGTAAAAAATATTTTCAAAGATTTTTAATGATAATATTATTATTAAAATGTTAATTAAACTTCTTCAGTATCCTCGAAAAGCATGTTAATTAAATCAGGTTTTAAACATTCTTCTACTTGAAGTTTGTGTAATGTACCCCATCTAAGCAACGTAGGTAAAAATTGCAACCGTATTTTTTTGTCCAATTTATATGGGTTTTCATTGTTATTCTTCCATCTGTAACCAAAATTAATTACAAATATGTATTTATAAAATTTATTAATTATTATTTTTTTGAATTTAGATATTTACTATTTTGCACAAAAATAACTATAAATGAAGTGACGAACCTAAACATTCAAGTAAGGTTGGTCTTAAATAATAGTATTAATAGTTTTTAAGTGAAATCAATACAATTTCTTTTAAACTTGTAATGATGTGCATCATTCAATAATGTCACATTTCTTAAAGTGATATAAATAATGTCTCTTTCGTCACGCGCACACAGAATACAATCTCAACAATAAGAACCCCGTGTAATGATACACCTTTATCCCTTTCAGTCGGTCAACCCTTGAGGCCACTGCCTCGGTCCAAGGCTCGATACCACTATACATTATATATAGGACACACATGTAGATGACTCCACGACAGTCTCACAGTGTCTCTCAGAGGACCAACATAGAGTCTCTGAACGGGACCAACAAGTCTGAAGTCGACTGCATGCGCAGCGATTGTCAAAACTCTACGTAGCAAGTCGCCAGTGTGTGTACACGGACTTAGCAGCCTACTAACATTTTATTACGACAAGTAACCATTCAAATATTATTAAATTCAGGTATTTTTCTGTGCGAGTGTGGAATAGTTATTATATTTGTGCAATGAAATTCAGTGTTTGCGTCAGTTTTTCGTGTACACCTCATTCCCAGAACAATTACAGATAAGAAGCTCATCACTTACATAGTTATATATCAAGACCAACGCTGATCAAGGTAAGAGGCTTCTTATACATTAGAATTCAACGCAACGCAGTCACCCTGTTCGGCTCTCGAACTAATCTGACCCTCAAAGTGATAACCACAAATACAGGTAAATTGAAACTACTCACATAAACTTCACTTCCCATCCTTATTTTTGAGTTATTAAAAACTGTTTCAAAAAATTAATTAATATATTTGTAGTAAATTCTATACCTACAAATCAATAAAAAATAGGACTAACGAGTAAAAATTTCAAATTATCAGAAACATTTCTTTAACAAATTTATTTTCAATTTAATAAAAACCCTTTACAATTTAATAACAGTAAAATCATACATTACATTTTTTATGAAGTTGCTTTCACAATATCAGAGAAAAAGTAGTGCTGAAATAAACATATATAATTTGGGACAAGTTTCAGAAAACTGAATTATAAGCTCTCTATAATCATAATATTAACAGTTATTTAAATTAATAAAAATTAAAATACATTAGTGTCCATTTTTCTTATAAAAGTAAATTTTTTATTTTTATTATTTGTCTACGCTTTTAAAAAATATGATTTAATAGTATTTTATAGACATAGGTAAACAAATGTATGTATAAACGTATTTATTAATATCTATATAGACTAACTTATCACGTACATAAAAATATTTTCATACTCATGTAGTCATGTATGCTTTCAGCTTACCTAATAGCACTATCTAATATTAAAACAATGTTTTTTACTTCTAATGATAATTCTGGTTTATTTTACTTAAAATTTATCATTTAACATGACAGGCAATCATTTTAAATTTTATGTGTTTGTCATTATTACTCATTAATATTAAATATTATTTACAATACTGATCTAAAGTCTTTTTGTTTTCGTGACTTCAATACAGATTAACATAATATACATTTTTTATAGCATATTATAAAGTTAATAGTGCATATATAATTTTACAAGCATCACGACTAATTTGGGCTTTTTGTAACTATTATGAAAAAAAAAACCTGTAAGATTTCAAGTAAGAAGATAACTAGTCTAGAAATTATTTAATTAGAAAAATTAACAAATTAAAAAATAATTTTGTAATTAATAACTTACTCTTCTCGTTTGCCAACTTGGGCATGAACTAGAATTGCCTCTTTCAACCTCTCATTATTAATTTCAACCTGCTTATCGATGATCGGCTCAGCTACCAAAAAAGTAATTGAAAACAAATGAATCTATTTTACTATTTATAAAATATATTAACTGCTACTTTTAATAATGAGTACCTTCAACGCAGTCTGAACACCAACTCAGTCCATTTTCGTTGGGTGAGCCCGTGAATAGGACAAATATGGGTTTTTTAGATGCTTCCAGTTTTTTCATGACAGCAGTGAAATCCTTGTAATTGTTTGTGTGGTGTAAGAGAACCATATCTCTGTAATTATATGTTAAATTTGAACCAAGTAGCGGACTGCTAATGATAGTTTTGAAATTAAGTTTAATAAATTAAATAATATTGTAATACTATTATCTATTTGATTGGTTAAAATAAAATTACAAGTACAGTATTTACTTGTAATAATTAAGATACTTACCACAGTGACTGTACCAATCAGAGTTACTACTGCAAAAGTGCAAAAGTACAAACAAATAATACAATTTACAAAAATTAATAATATGTAATAAGCTAACAGCAAGCTAACGTATGTTCCGCTAGCAGTATTTGATAAGGAAGCTCAGTGGTGCCCAAATTTCGATACCACGGCTATTGATAATAGAATAATAATTTTTATCTTTATTCATGTTGTCGACCATCAAATTGTATGTTAAGTTGCCTATTCTTACATAATATATTATTGCTGATTAACCCAAAAATAAGGAACTTGGTTTTGGTAATATTTTATAGTACAAAATAACCATAACTGAAAATTATTTAAGTATACTTAGAATAGCGTTTCTTAAACTGTATTCCGTGGAACCCTGGGGTTCTGCGGAGATCACTTCAGGGTTCCACGAAACTAAAATGCTTTTTTTCAACATTTTTTACGAAATTACTTTCAAAAATTTAGCGGCTTGTGGGGGGAAAAAAATGTTGAATACTGAAATAAAATAATAATGTAAATAGTATAGTCTATAGCACGATTTAAGATCTCTATCTTAAATCGTGGTCTATAGTGTCTATACCCACTATAGACTTAATAGAATTATATTATGTCTATGAGGCTTACTTCTATAATCCATTCCGTATTTATCGGTACACACATTATTATTGTATGAAATAATTCCAAAAACAATAATTATTGTTATTTTTAATAATTTACATAAATAAAAAAAAAGTAGGGGCTCCATGGTGGAAGTAAACATCAAAAAGGGTTCTATGGATAAAAATATTTAAGAAACGCTGAAATTTAAGAAATCGGCATCACCATGGCATAAGTACAATAAGAACAATAATGACTGTATAATATAGATATATAATATATAGCAGCGGTGGTCCGCGATACTCAAGTCGGAGATCCGTGGCAGTAAGCTTAAAGCTTTCCAGTATTGAGCCCTTTTGAAAACTTGTGTCTCAAATGCATCACCAATCGTCACATTAGGTAAATAAAAATTAAATTTTAAATATATCAAAAATAAAATTATTTATTTTACATATTTATGAGAAATTAAGTATAATAAAAATAATTATAAATGTGATGTCTTGATATGTCTACTTATGTATTAACTATTTTGTAACATAAGAATAATAATTATAATTATGGTTATGAATGTTATGATAAAATGAGATGTTTTGTAAAAAAGGTATTCGAAAAAAAATTGGTAATGGGGTCCGTCATGCTGATAAAAGCGGCCCCTACACGATCAATTAAATTGTACAATATATTTAGTTTAAAATCACGATTCACCGAGAGCAGATTAAAATTATTAAAATGTCTCGAAAACGAAAAGCGTGTCTGGATATTGTTTTATATTTTGCATCCACAGTAGAACCAAAACGGCGGCGTTGGGCTAAGGAATGGTATTTCAAACTAGGAGAATTTACTATAGTGAACAATTACTACGTGATAAAGCGAAGTGAACCAAGGGATTACTAACATTTTTTACGCATGAATAATAACAGTTTGAAATTTGAAAGAGTTGTTGGAAATGATATTACCACAGATATAATCTGTGATATTACCAATAATTATGAACCGCTGATAGTATTGACACAGTTGTATATAGACATTCCACACACGATTTAAGATAATATATAATATATTTTAAATCGTGATTTCACATGACTTTATCACCAAGACAGTAAATACTCTTATCACTAAAAATAATTTTATTGTTATCAATTATGCTTGTAATATAAATATCCGATGGCGGTAGGGATCTTATCTCTGGAGTCTGGACTTGGGCACAGATATATAAAATAAACTAGATTGCCAACTGTGATAAGATGTGAAGTTACCATCCGCCATTTAAAAAGAGGCCAATGGGTTTAATCACCATAGACCTTATACTTTATAGTAGAATATAATATAATATAGAAATCTGTGGTCTTGGGGCGTGTGATCACAGAATAGATTAAATCAGAATGGAAACTAATAAGGTATTACACGGGGTCTAAATTTCTATAATCAACTGTACAGATACTGATGGGTTTAAATTTAAAAGGAGTTTTTTCTGGTTCAAGTAGATTAAGAAGTTCATCACTGGCCATTTCCGAACAAAGTATTTGATCCAAATCCTCAATACAATTAGCACCAGGTACAGTTTGAAAATAATTTAAACAAAATATTTTTTTAAAAGCCCAATACAATTGAATGGGAGTTGGATTAAAATTATTGCCTTGTTGTTGATGGAAAGTACAAAACAAATTTTCCAAACAATCTTGATTAATTCTACCAGTATATAGAACGTAATTTAAATCTTTTGTTGGATTTAAAGAAGTATAAAGCATTTGTAATCCAGATATGGAAATTAACCAACCTTTGATAAAATTCATACGTTTAGTTTCATCAGTTTTTTTAAACTTATGAATCACTTTCAGGTTTCTAAATATATCGGCCATTTTATTTAAATGATTTAATTGTTGTGAAGTATTTTTGAATGAACGTTTAAAAGATTTAAGACCAGGAATTTTTGAAGAATTAAAAATATCAAATAATTTATCTATATCATTAATAAAATCTGTAGTAAATTGAGCAGGAGTTAAAATTTTGGAAACTAAGATTGTAGACATACCAGCAGCCACACTCTCACTACAAATTTGAGCAGCTAAATAAACTCTTATTTTTTCAAACGAACTGGGGTAGATATGAGAATATTTTAATTTAGGAGCTAAACGAAGGTTACATTCGGAATCATAATTATAAAATGAAACAATATGGTCTTTTTTTACAATTTTATCATTAATTTGAAAATTATGTTTAAATAACATATTACGGGTTGATTTTAAAAGATGAGGGGGGTCAAAAATATAAATTATTTTTTGGTCATCTACTTTAAAAAATGGACGATCAGCAGAAACATTCAGATCATTAGCTAAACGTGTAAAATTTGATCCTTGGTCAGTTACAAATGTTTTAATGTTAAGTTTAATATTTTGAAGGCGACAAATTGTAGTATAAATAATTTCTTTTAAATCATTACCAGTGTAGCTGCCAGAAACAAGAAAGTAGGCAATTGGTTGTTTCCAATTGTGGTTTATACCTCTAATCATAAGAACCAAAGCATATTTGGCGGGTTCATATTTTTTATAAGAAATGGATACATGAAATCCGATTATTTTATCTTTAGATACATTATAAAAAGATTTGTTTTTAAAGCCATTTCATCAGCACATAGAATACAATCTAAAGCTTCAGATTTGAAATTACTAATTTTGAAAGATAAAAAATTAAATAGGAAATCATTTGGTCCAGTATTAAGTTCATATTTACTAGTAATATTTCTCAAGGTTCCACTAGTAGGAAGAGATAAAGAATTTTGTAGTAATTTGTAAACTTTAGGACCTAGAAAATAAATATTAAGAGCGAGTTGTTTTATCTCATTTGAATACCTATGACCCTTCTGTTGTGTTTTTATTTTTCATTTGAGAATTGACCAGCATAAATAATGTAGGCTTCAAATTTTCCTGACAAACCTTAAGACAATAATCTACTGAATAACATTCAGCTAACTGTAAACTTAAAGTGTTAACTTTATGTATCAAATCCTTTTCTGTTTCTTCAGATTCTTTCCTCAATTTCATTTCTTCTGCAAGTTTTTCATGAAGTTTAAGTTTCCTTGGAGTATTTTCAGATAGATACCTAGGTGTTTAAACACCTATAGTACTCATTTCAATCTCAGACGATGTTGATGCATCTGATGTAGGAATTGATACGTTTATAGTAGACAGATCTAAAATAAAAATATAAAAATATAATACATTATATGGGGTGTACATTTGCACTGATATTTTTAAAGTTTTTTGGCTTGGCAACAATAATTATAAGCACCGATATACCTAAGTATAATGCACTAATGTGTTTTATTTCAAAAAATGTTTGATGTAGACAAAAAATGAATTGGTTAAGTTCAGTTATTTTGTGACTAAGGTGTTTTATACCTGTAAATTTATTTACCAAGTATAAATACCACCAGTAACCACAAAATAAATATAAATATTAAATACCTCAAAAGTACATATAGTCAGAGGAAAATAGTAAAAATTGTGATATTTTCATACTACTATAATTGACATTATATTCATATATATATATTAATATTATACATTTGGTATATATATTCTACAGTTTTTTGTCTCCACTGGACCCCCTCCCCACCAAAAAAAAGTTGAAATAGTGATCCTGATTAATTAGGGTAGCAACACGAAAATCATATTGGTATAGAAGTAATATTTACCTGCATTAAATGATGAGCAAGATTGTGTGTTGTCACTTTTAACCATATCATTCAGGGGAAATTGATATTATTCAACAATTGGAATCTCTTTAGTCAAATCTTGAAATATTGTTGGTATGGTATCAGGTTTAAGTCTATTTTTTTGATAATTGCTAAACATTTTGTCTTCAAAATGCAATGAACATAGTCTGTATTTTCTATTCAGAGTAACAGGATCAATAGACATCAATAAATTGCATTTGCATTTTCCAACCAACTTTTACATCTATAATAAACAATAATAAATAATAATATATAATTGATACAATAATAACGAGCTAAGCGATATAGGTGAGTTTTTCTACAGATTTTCTACTGAGGAGTAATAGGCTTGACAAATCAGCTAATAAATCTATAATAATAATTATTAATATAATAACTAGAAGCATTATAAAAGAAAACAAGCAGTTAATATAAAAAATTGAAATCATACATACTTAGTAGTATCCTTGGGGAATGAAAAGTAGCTTCTTGGAGTTGATTTGTCCTTTTGCTTACTTGAACACTCAGGTATACAGCATTTCATTCCACAAGCGCTATTGTATGTTGTAGTATACATGACAATCGATGTCAAATAAAAATGTATATAAAAATTAAATTTAAAACTATTAAGCACAAATATAAAAAAATATTATAACAGTTCGACACAAGTATTTCAAAAAAATCGTGAAAAACACATGTAAACACTTGTAAATAACCACAAAAAACACTAATGCGCCTTAAGTTGTCCAATGATGTCAACTGACTAAGCATCAGGTAAGGGTAGTTCCAGGGTGTCGATTCGCGGCTGAAATTTTAAATTTTTTAAGGTTTGTTAACAACATTTGGAGGGTAAACATATCTTATCACAGAATAGATTATATGGTTTGCTTACAAAATCTCGATAAACAGTGTAACCAAATAACATAGAAATAATATAAAATATTTTTTTTACTATCCGGGGAAACTGTTGAGCCCTTTCAATATGGCGGACTAAAATTTGGGCGGCCAGAGTTTCCATTCTGATTTAATCTATTCTGTGGTGCGATAAAAGATAAAATTATAAAAATATTATATTCATAGATAATAAAGACATTTTATATTTTATTTTGTATTATATTATATTTTATATTTTTTATTATCTATGATTATATTGTTTAATAGTGAAGTTGTATTATAATGATGTGTTATAACTTATAAGTATGGATACAACAACCACCCGTTCTGTAGTGGGGAAAACCTGTTTGGATTTATCAACGTGCAAATTTTTGTTTCTCTTTCGCACTCATTGGTGATATTGTTAACATCAACATTATATTATATTCGATTTCGAATATTTCGATACTCGACCCTCCAGTATTTGATTATTCTAGGTACCAGTTTTCAAACTGCAATTACGTCTGCTACATGTTCGGTCTAAACTCGTGAGTAATAATAGTAAATACATTATTTTTATATGTTATTTTTTTTATTATCATTATTTTTATTACTGTTATTTCACGTAATTACGGTGTAAATTTTATTTAATTGCACAATTAGTTTCACCGCCGGACGGATTTCGTTGTACTGTTGTAACAATATTTCACCAATACTTAAATAGTTATATTTTATATTTAATCTTCATTTTTTTACTACGAATATTTTCTGTTTTATTAAAGTTTTCCTACATTTATCCTCATTCCACGGCATTAATATTGTATTCTAAATTATCATGTCTATGGTCTGATATTACACGTATGTTTTTGTTCACGAGTATACCACTGCTACGGTCATTCGTCATTAGCTAGATAAATATATTACATTATTTGTTTTTGTTATTATCTACATTCTACATCATATTCTTGTACGTGCTTGCGAATCTGTATAGAACTAGATCTGTTCTTGATGTCATCGTATTCGATCAGTTCTGGACACCACACATTGTACGGCACTAAGGATAACTTAGTGGACCAAGACTTTAATTGGCATTGTTTTAATAACTTTAACAACCATCAAAAGGTTCGTTTGCAATTGTTATTGAAAATGTAAACATTTTCCATAGAAGTTAATATTATTTTAACCTAACATATTTTTTACAAACTTCAAAACTAGAGGTTGCAGCCTAATCTTTCTTTGTGCATGAACTGGATGAGTATGGATGGTTTCTGTTCAATAAAAAAAATCATAGAAACCCATTAATATAATGTAGTTGGTTTTTTTCGTAAACAATACTTTTGTATTTATTTGTAACAAAATTAAAATTTAACAACAAACTAGCAATAATATTTGTGGAATAGACAACGTTAACTTTTACAAAAACATAAATAAAATATATAACTAAGTCTTTTACTCTAATTATTAACCATAAACAATTTTAAAAATGGCAGTTGTAGACTATGTGGTAAAATACAAATTATTGTTATTATTTTCCTTTGATTCAAATTAAACCAATTATTTATCATTAATGGAAATTTGAATCACATAACCTAACTATTTCTTTTCATTATTAATTTAGCTACAAAATAATACGTATGGTGTTGGTATCTAATTCAATTACTAAAAGTTGTGAATTTCTTTGTTTATTGTTATTAGAATAGTGAGTTTTAGTATTCTGCATTAATATGTATTTATTTTTCTTGTAGAAGTGCCAAAATATGTCGCAATGCGACGTTACAGAAGCTGGTATCCCACTCAACTCTCCTGCTTTTCTTTCTTGGCGTAAACTCCAATTGAGTAGAGCTAAACTTAAGGCTTCCAGTAAAACGTCAGCACTTTTATCTGGTTTTGCTATGGTATGTTATTTGTATATATATATATATATTTATTTATATTTTATAATTATCTAATACTAATTTAAAAATATTACTTCCATAGGTTGCAATGGTAGAAATGCAAATAGATTCGGATTCTGAAATACCATCAGAAATGCTTATCGCATTTGCCGTTTGCACCACTCTTCTAGTTGCTGTGCACATGCTGGCCCTAATGATAAGTACATGTATTTTACCAAACATTGATGCAGTATGTAATCTTCATTCGGTAAGTCTAGTCCACGAAGCTCCACATGAACGTCTACATTGGTACATTGAAACAGCCTGGGCCTTTTCAACACTTCTTGGTCTTCTATTGTTCCTAGTTGAAATAGCCATACTATGTTGGATTAAATTTTATAAGGCATCCCAGTATGCTGCTTGGTCTGCTGTGATTATATTAATCCCTGTTTTAGTGATATTCTTAGCATTTGCAATACATTTCTATCAGTCCATGGTAGCCCATAAGTATGAGGTCACAGTGAGTGGAATTAGGCAATTAGAGTTATTGAAAGAACAGATTGAAGCTGGTGACTTGGAACGCTCAAATGGATTGTTACTAAATACACCAAGTACACAGATTGTTTAACAGTGCCTTAAAGTAAGGCAATATCATAAATAGCCATTATTATCAATGATTATTAATGGTGCTTTATTAATAGAACTTCAAGAAATTCTCCAATAATGTATTACTTTTGAATTTACTCTTCTGTCGACAGATAACCTAGATATACAAATTGCTATAATATATCTTGATACATATAATTCTATTTTATTTTATATACATCTTCCTTTGAAGCTCAATATTTTCTAGACTAATTAAAATATTTATTTTTAAAAAGCTTTATTAAGTTGATGCATTAAATAAATACATTTAACTTTAAGTAATCATTATTACTCTGCCACAAACTATTGGCAGAGTATTGGCATTGTTGCCATTATCAAGCAATGCTATTTCTTTACTAATAGTAAATTTTAATATTTTTTGCTAGCTATTTGAACTTTTTTTACTGTATACATAATCTTTGATCAAATAATTAACAAAATATTTAGAATATCATAAATATAATATCTTACCTGAGGCCTAGAAAAAACAACCATCTATTATTATTTTGTTATGAAAAATTAAGTCTTAAGATTTTCAATAATTAATTTCTTTTTATTATTTTAAATTTTTGGTAGGCTTTAGTATAGAAACATTTATAATGTTCTTTAATTTGTTATATCTTATCTTTGTTTTTTATTGTTTAATATTATTGATTGTAAAATTATTTTGCCAAACACTTATTTTCCATTTATTTTATCAAAACTCTAAACATATTTGTAACTAAATAAATGATTTGGCATTTTCTTATTCCACTTATTGTTTTTATTTTCATATGATTAGTTATACTTTTAATTATTATATATTTTATTCAAATAGTGTTATTTTTGTTATACATACTTACTTTAAAAAACTGTTAAAACAAAATATTTATTACCTATAAAACCTTACTCCATTTATTAAGTTATCTATACACTAATGTTCTTGTTACTATGATGCTAAGAAGCGTGTTTATTGTGTGCTGTATGATTTAAAAATGTGTTTGTACTTATAAAAACTCTGTACACTTTTTAATATTGTAATTATATTTTTGTTTGGAAATAATAAGTATTAAAAACGCTAAAATATAAAATTTTTATTTTTATTTCACTGATAACAGAAAAGTTAAAATTTAAAGATACATTTATTTTCAATTTTTTGATACCAAATTGCCATGTATGTTACACACTTCTTAATAAATTGACTATAATTACTTCAATCACAATTATTGTTATTGGTAATTGGTTTTGGTTAATAATCAATATTCCTAATATTTTCTATCGGTAAATGTTATATTATAATTTATATTTTATTAATAGTGAAGTGCAAGGATGAACAGTAATATTTATCTATATAAAAATTTATTTTATATTTTTGTTGCCTACATGGTATAAATAGAAAGTTCCGTTTATGTAAATTATGATTAAACATTTTTTAAAAATAATATAACATTATTATTTTCTATATTCTTTATTTAGCATTAACAACAAGGTTATTAGCTTACATCAATAGTCTACAATAAATAATAATAATCTATAGTTCGTGAAAAAATTTCAAATTCAAAGTGAATTTTCTTTATAATTTAATACCATCAATAATTACTGGTTTGCTATTGGTGAATCGTTGTTAGGTACAATGACGACAATAATTATTAAAATTTAGATGATAAATAAATTCTGTCTGTAAACTATTGGTGTGAAACTACGTTGTTGAAAAAAAAAACTCGTTTTACGAATAAAAAAAATCGAAAAATCAATCCGCCTCTCAATCACCTTCTGTCGCCTGCCTCTTCTATATTCTTATACAGTTGTACAAAAGCCGGTTCATTGTACATACGATAATTATATACATAATATATCCATTTAAAATAATTTCATATAATAAAAGGATAAATAAATAAAAACATGTTCCATGTTGACTGACCGACCAGTCAACGAACGCCACTTTTAACCGCGCTTTTTGGCTGTATCGATTTTATTTTTTAGTGTTATTATTATTGCGTTCGACGTCGTGTCGTCCGGTCGTCGTACATTTTAATTATTAGCGGAGTGCCCGCATATACGGCGTACGCATTGATTATTATTGAGGTCCTTATTTTTTTATTTACTCGCTATGGAATTGTTCACGCTAAATAACAATAATAATAATCTATTGTTTAGAGGACTCCTGGTGTGTCGACGACGCACGACGTCGTTTTGATTGAAAATCGAAATGCTGAGATAGAATAAAATAATTCCCAGGCTTACGTTGGACCACGCCGGACAAAAAGATTTTGTATGTACGCACAAAACGAAAAATGATTATACCAAGGCCAGAACCCGTTCGTTTTATGTTTATGGATATCGTAATAATTCTTGCATAGCAATTCTATACCGCGTTTGTTCAAAACACAATTTATTATGTACCATACGAATATAATCGTATTAAAACTTAAGTGGTGGGCAATTGCATATTATTACTTCCGATATTACTTATATTATAACGAGATCACATAACGTTACGGTGTCGCTGTGTCAGCATCCATAACGTTAGCAAAAAAAATAATTCGATTCCCCTCTAGGCTGTAGCGGCTGACTAAGGTTTCTCTGTACTTGGATAAATGATTTTCATATTTTTAAACCTGAACTAGCTCTACTGAACTACCAACGACCATCACGTTTATACAACCTAGACCAGGGGACTTAGGCAGCCGCCAAGGGCGCCATTCTCAAGGAAGCGCCGAAAGTGCTTTTTTGTACACATATTTGTCAGTATTTCAATAATATTATTTTTTGAAAAATACTTTTATCTTAGTAGGTACTGAAATAACGATAATTGTGGTTATTTTGTTTGTGGCCATTGAATAGAATAATATAAGTGTTCATTTTAAGTCGACCATAATATATAATTTTTTAATATTTTTTTTTCTTGTTTTATGAGGCGCCATTCTTGGCATTTTGGCCTTTGGCGTCGTTTAGCGTTGCGCCGGCTCTGTGACTACAACCACCATTACGCCGTTGACCGTGGTCGTCTCGGTCGCAGGGGATGTGCGCGCGCGTTTTCTTAAAACCACCCCGGCTAGAACGCAGCCTCGTCGACGACGGTATTATACAATCACGGGCGAGCGCATTACTATTACAATACACTTCTACGGTGGCTGTCGGCCTGTCGCTGCGGCCGAGGCATTGTTGGAGTCGGCCCGGTGCGCGCGCCGCGTTTATGTCATTGTTGTCGCCCGGCACTCGGCAGCTGTAGCCGCGTGCGTGCGCGCGACCGTTTTTTCTACGCAACCTTGGGACGCGGCGGCGGCGACCGGGTTTTTGTTTTCCCGATGTACAAAACTACAAACGAAAAACATTATTTTGTTGATCGAAAACCGGTGCGCATGCGCCGCGGCAACAACGCACCGCGACCGGCAGTTGTTCACTAAACATTGTTTTGTAACGTGAACTAAATCCAAGGCCGCTGCAGACTGCAGTTGGCCATCAACCATCGAAACGAGAGCGCGTTCCCGCCGCTTCTTCGTCCGCCGCACGACGCGCGAACGATACAAATATATAATATTATAATATTAATGTTATTATTATCGTTGTTGTTTCTCGGTTCCCCGCAAACGGAGGTCTTGTACAAAATATATCACAATTATAATATTATCGTAGAAAACGATCCGAGCGCATTGACAATAATATAAAATAACATCCACTATACGACGTCGACAACAACATTATTACGAATTCGAAACATTTAACGGTGTTTCCGTACACGCTCGTCGTCGTGCGCGCGTGACCGTTGCTACTACCCTCCCCCTCCTCCCCCCGCTTCGTTCGAGGGTAAGCTCACGCCGGCCGGAAAACGTGTCGTCATGGAATGGTACCGGGAACAGACGATCCAGCTGATCGACTTTTTCCGGGCGCGGCCGGCCCTGTGGGACACTAGCTCGGTGCACTACCGGAACAAGCGGATGAAGAACGAGGCGCTAGAGCAGATCAGCGGCAAGCTCAAGTGTCCCAAAGAGGAGATCGCCAAAAAGATATGCACGCTGCGGGTGCAGTTCAGCCGGGAAAACGTCAAGGTGAAACGGGCCCGGGAAGCCGGCACGGTCTACAACCCCAAGTGGTTCGGCTACCAACTGCTCTGTTTCCTCAACGATCAGTCCCGGTACTCCGCGGCGGTGCCGGCCATCAACTATTCGTCGTCGTCGATGGACGCCGGTGCTGTGGGGGCATCGGGGACCGCGTCTTCCGCGGCCATGCCGAACGTGAGTACGCTCTTTATGACGTGTTAATAATACGTAGTGTTTTCTTGGCCCTAGGTTACAGAGGTATCCAATAATATTTTATGGCGGTATAAACTTTTCGATCGCGATTTAGTGCACCTACGTGTATGATGTGTACACAGAAAACCAATATAGTTATTTGTAAACATTTACATAATTTAGCCGCGGTTTAAATATATTATTTAAAATATAGTAAATAAATATGGTTATTTTTAATTGAAAGTCCGCGGTCGTACCTACTATACCGTACATTGTATTCACACATCGATAATACTTCGGGCGAGAGCTTTTACTTTATGTTTTGCAATCATTTTTAAGAAACATTATTCGTCCATGTTCAACAACAACAATAGTTTTTGTTCTATTAACAAAAAACACGATAGGTACTGCAGTTGTCGTAGGTCGTACGATGCGGCACTTTGGAAACTCGACGGACCGAAAAACTGCGGTCGATTTTCGAGCGTCCGGGACACGAGTGTTCATCGTAAACACGTCGCAATTCGTGTGGTGGCATAAACGTCGACCGAGAAACACCCGCCATGCACTATTTTGTGTACGTTACTGTAACCGTTGCGACGATACGTAGACGGCGACGCTTGCGCTCAGACGACGTGTCGCGGCACCGAGTTGTTACCGCGCGCCTCGTCTGCTCGCGGAGGAAGGCAGCTAGGACAATGGCGTTCTGGCCGAGTCCCTTATTCTCTCTCTCTCTCTCTCTCTCTTTTAATTGTATGCGTCGACATTTCATTTAATCTGTATATTTATATTAACGACCCGCCAGTCGTTCTATAGTTTTCGATATTTCTGTTTTTATTTAAACTTGTGTATCTATCCGTTTTCACATGTATACATAATGTGTAAGTACCTCCGAAATATGCCGTAAACATTTTAAACGGGGTACACATTATCAACCAATATCCTAGTCAAATCAAGGCACAAGCAAGTTCTATCGTAGAAAACGTTATACCATTATACCAACTTGCAAGTTAGTTAACTTGCAAGCATAAACAGAAAACCTATTAAAAAAATTGCAGATGACGAATGGGCTATGCGCTCTAATATTTCTAACGTTAAGTATAGTGTAGAAAATAACACAAAAAAGATAAAACTATAAAGCGTAAACACAGAAAAAAGATGAATAACAATTTCTTTACAAAAAGTATTGATTTCCCATCAAAAACATAAATGCGAAAATAGAAGCCAAGTTCAATATATAAATATTATGCTTGGTTGTAGACTTTGCCGACAGGATAATTAAGATTTAAACGGGTGCTAACTGCCAAGTTCTGTAGATAATCCTGAAATTTATTTATAAAAAACATACAAGATTCTAAAATATATAAAAAAACACAATTTCTTGTTTTTAATTTTTTACTTAGTTATATTTTTAAATAGCAAATATTGTTGTAGAAACAAAAAACCAGAAATAATATTTTGATATACTTTAGAATGTTAACATACAATTAAATATTCTTATATATAAATTTCAGGATTATCTTCAAAACTTGGCACCCATGTAAATCCCAATTTTTTTCACTAAGCTGACAACCATGCATATTCTTAATATTGAGCTTGACTCCCATTTTCACATTTATGTTTTTGATAGGATATAATATTATTGGAAGATGAAAATTGTGGCATTATGATATTGATATCTGTAAATATATTTTATTATATTTGATAAATTTATACAATTATATTGCATGTTCCCATATGTGTTTTTCGATCATATTTTGAACAATTGACTATATTTATCATAGTATACCATGACTTTTTATAACCAATAATAATGTGCTGCGATTAAAAAAATGTTGGGGCCCGCTGGTTTTGACTTTAGTATAAATACTGCAGTCTAAGTAATAGTACATTCAGTGCTCTAGATCTGACTTTAAAATATCTTTCACGTCTTTTTCACTAACGGTATGATTATTTGAACACTTCTCATGTATTCAACGACGTATTTTTATTCGTAGCAAATGAATATAAGTAGTAACTATATTATTTATAAATTATAATACAATATATTATTTATTGGTAAAAATATAAGCGTATAATTATTATAATGGTTTATTCGATAAAGTAAAAATTCAATTTTAAATCTGTGTTGGTCGTTGGTAACGAGTATATTTTAATCTATGAAATTTGGCTTAAGTGAAATGCAAATTTCGTTGTTAAAATTTTGATGAATGCTGCGGGTATATTGGAAAATAATAATCTGCGGAATCTTTAATATATGCGACATCAGTTTTCGACGATATTCCAAAATACTTCGTACTTCCCTATGATCATCCCTGCAAGATCCCGTCACTGCGATTCTCACGCAACGGAATAAAGTTCTTTCTACTGTCGTCCTCATTTTTAATACCCATCTCCTTTGTGTAATCCTCATACCTCGGTTCCAAAGACGAATTTTACTAAAAACTACGACTTATTACACGTGTGGATCTAAAATTGTATCGGTCCCAGATATTATTATATGTATTAGTAAACGCACCTGTTTGTTTTAATTATGTAACAATAACAATAGTTTGACAAATGTTCAAAATCAGTTTGTTATTTGTCTGTGAAACAATAGGTAGGTAGTTAAAATAACAAATATTTTAATAAATTTCGTCTCCAATAATACAATTATTCTTCCATAAAGAGTGACTAAGTGAAGAATGAAATACTAACTTATTTTTCATTGTACTATTTAATTTTTTTACCTAAGTTATAATTATGATTAAGTTTATTATTATAGAAGGTACCTTATTTCTAGGACAGATTGATCTGTACTTAAAAATTAAAATAATAATGCCCGATAAAATGTAAAATCAGTATCGCACCCATTTTTCTTGGTACTTTCAAGGACACAACATTAAACTATAATAAAATACAAATATACAAAATAAATTATGCACGACAAATAGTTAGACAAATTAAAAACCTTAGGTGTATTGCTAAATTTGAAAGGGATCTCGAGTAGTGTTTGGTGGCTAGTTGTCTGACAGAATTTTCAATTCCCTATGGAGTGTATTGTTGGATACATGTCAGGGCCCTTAAATGACAAAATGGAGAGCTATTGATTGAAATTTACTTGTACTAATTTAATTGGCCATTTTGATACCCAGTTTTCTATTAGATTTAAATGATTTTGTAATGAATTAAAGGTTTAAAGTGGGTCACTTCCAGAAGATAGAATTGTAGTATCATCGACTTCAGTGGCCATAATTGTTAAGTTGAGCCTGTCAACAGTAAAAATATTATATAGGTCTAGGGAAAGGTCACTACCTTAAAGCAAACCGACTTGTATAGTATTACACTAAAGTAAGAAAAAAATTATTGAACTGTGGAACTATGGAAGTACGATTTTTGAAGTAAAATTTTATTATTAGATGGTATAGGGAAGGTAAGAATAATCTGAGCTTGCAGTAAAGTAAACCTTTATACGATTCTCGGTCAAGATTTGGTGATACATTTAAAAATACACCAGGATAATATTTTTTAAAGTACCTGATAAATTCTAGTTTTGGACCGCTTACAATTGCAATTTATTTTTAATAACTAGCTTTATAGAGTTTATCACCATTATGTTTCCATGTTCTTGTCCCATTTACATATGCATTAACCATTTTTTTTTTTCATTCATCTAAGACAGATTAATAACTTCTCTTTTGGAAATTATAACATAATATATAATCGGGCATTTAATAAATCGTTATTTATGTTTTCATACTTACAATGGTTTTATCCTTCATCACATCATTCTCGTCGTATAGAGCATTAATTTCCAAATTTCTGCAATAGGTACTACAGAAGAAAAAAATAGGATAACGGTTTGTTATAAATACATTTAGTGAATAATAAATCATTATCTTCATATTTTATTATTATCTTACAATAGAAATGTTCATCTTAAATTTTAAATAAAAATAATCAGAGAAAATGTACTCGGAAATAATAAATATTTATATTGATATTGACTCAATACTTTTTAAAACATGCATCAACATTTATACTTGAATATTTAAAAAAAAAATGTATAAACATTATTTAAGTTAGTTATATATTGATCGATTTTCGCATTCGAACCCCAAAATATGAATTAATATGCATACATACAAGATAAGATTAAACAATTCATTATAACAGAGAGAGAGAGAGAGTAAATCTATTTATCTATATATTTCATCATAAGCTTTTTTAATATATATTATTTATAAAGAAATACAATTCTTAATTAAATCAAATACATTTCAAAATGATTTTGTATATAACTTATATAACTCGGTTATCAGTTAAAAAAAATGAATAATTAGTTTCTGAATAAATTGGCATCTTCCCCTTATTACATGCGTTTAGATTACTTTTTACTATATATTTCGTTGAAACAGTTTTGCTATGAAGGGAAAAAATAAAAAATAAAACTATATTATAACGTCTTATGTGGCCAAGAAGTTCTACACATAAAATTGATTTTAGACGCCATTGGTTGTATATTATTTAACTATTTAAAAAAATTTATATTACCTATATCTTTTATTTTCTTTAGTTACCTAATTTCTTATATATTTAAATGTATTATAGTTATTATAATAGGTACTTCATACATTTTCAATGCTTACATAATGAATACGAACAATCATTAAAAATCACGAAAACTATAGTTATAACGATTAAAAATTGAACACTTTATTATTGTACGAATAATTGAACCTAGTCACTAACCAGGGTATGCCATGTTGAAGTATAAGTTGATTGATTTTTAATTATTTACTATGAAGTATCCAACTAGTAGAACAATCCGATGAGATAAACATTTAAATATCTGTTTCGAGGCTAGCCGCACGTCTGCACGGCTATACTTGATGTTAAAATTTATTATAATTTATATATTTTGTATTCTATTAGAATATCCTGTGTAATTATATAATATAGAAAAATGTATTTGTTAGCTATTAGGTGTAAAAAAGTAATTCTTAGTATGACAAGATTTATAAAGTTTGAACTCATTTAATTTAGCATACTACTTGCGTTATTTTAGATTCTGAGAGATCGAAACGATATATTCAACGATTACATTTTTCTTATCTTATTTTGTGAACAAATTTTTGGGTAGTAGATTTATGCAACAATATTTTAGAAATAAAACTTTTAAAATAATATGTATATGAGGTTTTTTTCACTCTACATAAATTTTTATTCATTCTAATAAAACAAGTAATTTTGAAAGTTTGAAAATGTAAAACAAAGGTAAGCCATACCTACTATTGATAGTTCAGAATATTTAGCAATTTTTTTTAAATGATTTTAAATTTTTCGACCAAATCTAAAAAAAAGTCTTATTATTAAGTCAGTATTTTACCATTATTATTTTCTTTAAATTTACACTTAACTTCAATGCCAATAAAGATAAACGTGTTTGTTCTTTTAACATTTTTTGGTTTAAAGTTATACCTTACATTATAAATGTAGTTTTGTCTCTCAGTCATTAACATTACTTGTACGAATAAAAAAATAAGATTGTTTTATATTCTATACTACGTCACAAAAATTAACTAATTATATTTAATTGTCATAACATACGAATATTCAGAATAGTTTCTGTCTCCATGACCTCGGGTCGTACGTACCACCTTCGATTGCTAAATTTATCTTTATGAAAATAATATTGATTACAATTTGTTTATATAATAAAAAAATATGATTTTTTTTTACAATAGCAATTGATTTCTATAAATATTCTAATTTTATTCTGATTGAGAAATTAAAATTTATTCATTAGTCATTATATATTAAACGTTTCACGCACAGATGTTCTGTGATGATACCAAAGTTGTTTTGTAATTTGTTTAATGTTTACGACAAGTAAATAAAATATGATTCAATTTGTTTCAAATATTTCAAACCGTTTAATAAAGCAACATTAAAAAAAAACAAACGTTTAAAATGAAAATTAATAAATAAAATTTATATCAGTTTTAGTATTTTTTTAAACTTAAATTTCCTTATAATTGTTATTTTATTCTGACCCCGTATGTTCCTATTTTGTATTAATTATATGAACAGTGAAACAAACGTATGTTCTTATCACAAAATGTCCAGCAAAAAGGAATAAAAGCTTAAACTTCAAAATGATGTCCATAAATATTAAATACTTAGAATTGTATGATTGGCTTCAACCCAAATATAACTTACTTAAGTATATTGTAATGTATTGAGTAATAATATTAATCATTTTTTCCTCTTAAAATGATAATTTTGTTTTAAATTGTCTTAACCTGTTTTAAAACAGCAAAAAAAAATATATGTATCATATTTGTTTAAAATAAAATAAAAAAGACAGTTTAAACTTTTAAACAATAAAAACATAATTTCCAACTATAGGTGGTAATCCAAACTTGATATTGGTAAATGATAACAAGTTTTCTAGATGTTCGAAATCAAATATGATAATATACGTATATAATTGTAAATTAAAAAAAAAACACCATTAAAATTGTATGTATATTTCCATATATATATTATTTTATTAATTATTCGTAATATTTACGTACGTGAAAAGTTGTAGATCAAAAATTAAATTTATTATAATTACCTATTCGTTTTTATGAATTAGTAAATTAATTAGTTAATTAATTATAAGAAATATAAGATCGACCTTAGATTTAAATTGGAATAATCATCTTTTTTTATGAATCGATGAAGATACTATCAAAAGCGAGAATTAATTTTCTCAGAATATTTCCCGGAGGAATATTCTTTATTCATTTCGTGAGGTATTCAATTAAATTTCACTTATTATTAGTATTCTAAGTTGTATAATAATTAATAAGTAACAATGTAACAGCCTTGTACATTACTATTTTCCAACAAAAGTCGTAAATGTTATTAATTGTATTGAAATTGTTTGTGATTTAGTTCTCTATATAGTTGGCAACCTATAACGTTCCATACACAAATGTTTAAGTCTATTTTTAATTTTTCTTTATAGACTAATATTCATTGTGTTTCGCGTTTTGATTTCAGCGTACACTATAATACATTTATAAATTAGGTACACTTAAAATTATTTTATTGCAATGCTCTACGAAAAAAGTTTATTAAACCTTATTATGAACATACTTAAGAGGCCGTACATAAAACATAATATGTAATTTGTTTTTAACAAACCCGAAACTGGCTGTTATTTTAGGAATTTAGTTATTAATCTCTATTAAATATTATAGCATTTACATTATGTTATTCGTTCACTGATCTGCGCTTGATGTATTAATAATTGATATTGTAATAAAGTTGTATTTATTTATTTATTTCTTTAATGTTAACGGGCTAAGCCCTTTTTATAAGTATACATTTGTACAAAAATTTAGTGTTTTAAATGAAATTATAAGATATAAGAATATAAGATAATAATATAGAAAATACATATATTTAATAATTGAAAGTGGGGTCCAAGTTGGCATTTGTCATTAAGCGTCTGATTGGCTCAGTTTTCAAATAATTGGTAGAGGCATGAGGGACGTAAAAAGGAACGGTATTTCTAGTGGATCGTTGAGGCACTTTAAAACATAAAAGTAAGGTAAGATCTGTCGAATCAATCCTGCCATCCAATAGATCTTTCACAAATCTAATACCAGCAACACGCCTACGCTCAGCTAAGGAAGGAAGGCCAAATAGTGCAGATATAGAGGAATAATCGTGTGGAGGACAATTAATATTGAGAGTGAAACTGACAAAACGTAAAAACTTCCGCTGAACTCGTTCAAGTTGTGAAGAGTCTGTGGCAGTATAAGGGTTCCATATAATGCAGTCATATTCGAGGATAGGTCTTACAAGAGCACAGAATAATATTTTTAGAGATGTACCAAGTTTAAAGTCTTTAGCCAATCTCATAACAAAACCAAGTATTTTAAAAGCCTTGCAACAAACATTTTCTATATGAAGTTTCATATCAAGATTGTGGTTAAATCTAATTCCAAGGTCCAAAACATAATTAGACTCACGCAAAATGTTTATCTCACCGATGAAATAGGGATAGCATATCGGGGATTTTAATCTATAAAATGTAAAAATGTTACATTTAGATAGGTTGAGAGATAATCCTAAACTATGTGACCATTGTTCCTGAAAACTGTCTACAAGTTTAAAAAGTTTATTTTTTAAACGAGGACTACAGTGGCTGAACAGTTAAATACGAAATATGTTTTATTTTCGTCCAGCTTTGTAAAGTTTTTAACAAAACAATTTCTACATAGCATTTAAAAAATTAAACATTACGTTTCTTGCATAACAACTTTGTTAAAATTTGATCTAGATAGCATATTATACTATCGTACTTGTACCAACAAAGTTATACTAGAAATTAAATATATATATGTATATTATGTAGTATTTAAGTGATAATCATGTTTGTACTTCAAACCTTTTAGAGTGACCCGACGATCGTTATAAAAATGTAGTAAATTATTCGACACAATCATACCTACAAGCTTTTATAATGTTACCAATAGTAACGTACTTATTTATCCTTCTATATTTTACTTTTATTCGACTCAATTGTATAGTCTTTCAGCTATTATAATCTACATGCCAATAGTTATTACAATTTTTATTTTATATTTAAAAACTCTTTTAAAACTAAACCCGTCGTTAGAAGATTGCACTTAGATAGATCAATGTATCTACTATTTCTCTGTGATTCTCTTAATAATCTGTAATTCAAATGCAATCGTTCATGCGTATAATGAAAATAAATTAGCAATATTTTAAAAAGTTTTGTTCCATACGTATAATTTAGTGTTAAAAATTGGTTCATTCGTTGATTCTATAATTTGACTCACTGAACTTAACATCTTGTTTGACAATTGAATAATATAAATAAAAAGTGATACATTTATATTTTTAATCCTAAACATGGCTGTGGTCGGCTAGAAGTGGCAGTGAACAATCGCAATAATATTTCTGCTATTTCTAGTGAAAAACCACCCGAGATGTACATCATTTTATAGAATTTCTAATTTTTTCATAAAAAAAAATTATTTTACTCTTTTGCTCTTTTTACTTTTTTTATACATCTACCAAAAACTAATGACTTCGTATATTTTTAATTTTTACTATACTGGTTAATTGTAAATTATGCAGTGTTTGATATAATTTAGTCTAGCTCTAAATGCTGTATGCCTGTATCGTTTTGCATTTTTGCTTATTATATTATATTTGAACTGTACTTCACCCCAGTATATCTCAAATTAATATTCTGATTCAGATTTATTTATACATGGCAAATGCTATTAATCTCGCAGCTCAGCAGCTGTCTATATAGAAGATAAATCATTAGGCTAGTTTTTTTATGTCAATATTGCCGTGTAAATTACATGATGCATTTGTGTGTCGTTTACTCTTATTCTTAACACTGTATATAAACGTAAATAAGTAAATATAATCTTAATTAAAAAAAAAAAACGAATACTGGAATAAGCACACAACTGTTGAAAAATTCCTTCTGATGGATATAATTTTAATATCAATATTGTCTGATTAAATGTCAACACTGCCTCAATCGTTTAAAATTAAGCCAAAAATATTTGTATTAATAATATACCTATGCGAGTATACTATATACATACTACATACAAGGGTAGTTCCATGGGGAAGGACTCGAAGAAACCCCCCACCCCAAGTCTGTATTTTTCTAAAAGAAGTAGTATATTCTTAAAAAAAAAATGTAGAAAAACTATATATTATATTATCTTAAGATAAAATACATCATATTATAGATATTTCTGCCAAAACTAAAAATAAACTACTTAAAATTATTTTTGTTATAAAGTTTTGTGAAAATCATTACCTTAACCAAGTCCCTGGAGCCTAACCTGCATACATAATATATATTATATGTGTTCTAACTTCTAATACGGAATATGATTATATAAATTAATCAGACGTGAATATAACCTAGTGTTTCAAGATAATTCAATAAATATTATTCTATTCATTATTTTAGATTCTGAATGGAGTTATGGAATCTATTGATTTTACAATGATGTGTGTTTTTTTTTTTTATGTCTCACGACACCTTTTTTTGCAGTAAAAATGCTTAGATTTGCTTAAACAGCAAATTTTCTGAAAGGAAAGTGAATTTAGATGGTGCTTGGATACGTAAAAAATCCAATTTTTTCAATACTTTTTAAAAAAATTAAAAAAAACGATAAAAAAATTACAAAAAAAAACGGGAAATTTTACGCAAAATTACGTTTTTACGAAATACATTTTTTTAAATGCTCTAACTCAAAAACGAAAAACCGCAACAACTTGAAATTTTCACCAAATTTTTATATTGGCATTCTCTATACATACTTAAGTTTTCAAAGTATTTTGACATATTTTGACTTATTTATAGACAATATAAATTTTCGATTTTTGTAAAATTTTTTTTTTAAACACCTATAAAATTTAATTGGCCGGCCAAAAACTCGAAAATTTAATAAAAGGTTTATAATAAGCTTAACTTATCTTCACTAGAAAATAATGGTGATCGTTTCACTCAAATTTTTTTATAAGTCCATAAAGTTTAAATTTGTATAAAATATGGTAAAATCGCGATAATTTGCAAGTTATATTGTAGTTGAAAATTAATAAAATTTTTTCTGTTTATACTTAAGGTTCAAAATTTTAACACTAGGTTGTCCATAAGCTAATCTTCAAAAATATATAAAAAAATTTCTACCGGACTTAAAAGAAAAAATCTTATGACTGTTTGAAATTTAAGTTTTTACGAAATTGCATTATAATTCAATTTAAATATAAAATACTATATTATTATATACACATTTTAGACAAACATATTAATTCTGTTCAGAATCGTTATTCGTATACAATGATATCTATCATTGCATTCAAATTTAACAAATCCATTGTAATAATGACCTATCCTATAAACGAGGTGCACTTCACCCCCAACTGTACAGCAAAGCGAGGCTCATCCGTTCTATTTACTTTTTTTTTATTAAACTATATTGTACTGTGCTACAATAATACTGTATTAAACAATTTTTTCTTATTTTCAAACCCAAATTTTCAATATTAAATTTTATTCTTTTGTTAAAACAAAAAATTTAAATATTGATGCTTAAAATTATAAAGGTTTATTTTTTAATTTTTTACGATTTTTTGAACTTTGTGAAAAAGTTAACGATAATATTGTGTGTCAAATAATTTTATCGCATAATATTGTATATTACTATTTATTTAGATAGAACCTTATCTAATATTGATAGATCGTACAATAATTTTAACTCTTAAATTCAAATTTTTAAAAAGTTTAAAAAATCATAATAAATGAATGACCAAACTTTAATAGAATACTTAAATGATCTCATTTTTCTGAAAATACGCTTTACATAACGGTTGTTTTGATTTTTTTTTGTAGTAAAATTAAATTTTTGACTTTTTAAAGCGTTTAACAAAACAAATTATTGAGGGGTGGTTGCGGAACTAGAAAGTAGTCAGTAGGTATGAATTTATGATTGAATTTATTGTAACCATAGATTAAATATACATTATAACTTATATTATTCGATATGAACGATTGCTAATTCATAACGTTTCATAACCTGTACAACATGTTTACAATTTTAAATGAACCATTTTCTACCAAACAAGAATAGAATATGATAAATTATTTTTCGTTTTGTCACACAATACTTAAACGAATTATTATTATAATAACATTATGATTTTATTAATTAAACTTATTAGAAGAATGGTTTAATGAAGTTTAGTTGTTAGCTGTTATTTTATATGCAAAATTATTAACTACACTAATGAAATCAAAAAATGTTAATAATTGTATTTTAATATATTTTGTGAAAACGTTATTCTGCATATTTTATAATAGTATTTTGGTTTAACGTTTTAATTTGATGAAATTGAACCTTGACTGCGCTTTAAAATGGACAATGACTCATTGGCATTACTATTCAGTAATCTTCCCTGACATCGCATAATAATATAATTAAAATGTTATATTTTTAATAAAAACGAATTCATTTTTATGTTGGCTATGAAATTTATAAAATTGAATACAAATAAAGTAATAAAGTTGTCATTATTGATGCGTTAGTTGAGTGTAGTATTTGAATTGTTAATTATACTTTAATACACTAATAGTATAAGATGTTTTTTGTTAAACACCAGTAACATAGTTTTCCTTTTAAACGAAAACAAGGGTGGGTCAGGTGTCTTTGCTGTATTTGTAAATAGAACCAAGGACACGCTGGTCTTATATAAAGTTTAAAAAAATTATTAATACTCCGTTCAACTTGTTTTATCCTGAACTATTGTTATTCCAGTTGCGTCATGTAAACACGGTCTAATGGAAAATCAGTATGATGTTGTAATAATTTTTGACATGAGTCGTTGGAAATTAAACCTTAAATAAATTCGCCTTTTAGTTACCTCTTGTCAATTTTTGTTTTGTCATTAATTTAAACTACAATTGAAACACGAAAAACTAATTAATCCCAATCGTTAACATTTAGATATATATAACATAAATCAATACCACCAGACTTATGCAGAAAATCAATTTTTACATTATTCTATTATATTCATTAATATTTCGATGTTAACTTTCGTATAATTTTATGAGTTTATGACAATCTCAGACACACCTATTATTACTATGTTTATTTTTCTTCGTGTGTGTTATTGTTATTTCGTTACTAATTAGTAATTACTATCATACGTACCTATTATAATATACATCTCAGAAAAAAAATCTTAACAATTAATCATCATAATTTTGATATCTTAAATTCTTTACATCTAATTTAAGAATAAAATCAATATTGATAGCCGATGTGTGAAAAATGATGGTATTGAACTGTTGACATATTTAATTATATATTTGCGATAGTGAAGTAAAATAATTCTGAACTATAAACTAAAATCTCATGACCTTTAAGTTTGATAGTAATATATTCATTTGAGAACATTATAACATTTTTAACTTATAACTTTACCTAAAGGGTAAAATACATGATTTATTAGATTATATTATAGCAGGACGAAAAATAAATATCACTTGTGTCAAATAATAATGAATAACCTTTTATTTTTAAATAAGAAATATAATATAATATATAATCTGTACTACATGCACAATAAGCAAATACTTACCGTTTTTCACTAACTAACATTTATAGATGAAGTTCTTTACCATTATTGATGATGATTTACGTAAATCACTTAGAAAAACGTTTGATATAATTTTACTTGTTCTCGACTAAGTTATAAGTTAAATTATAGTTAGTCGAGAACAAGTCAAGTTGTATTATAATTATAGATTATAGGTACATTGTCTGGCGATCTTAGCCTTTCTTGCTTTTGGTATTTTAAATCTAAATAAATCAATAATGTTTAAAACTATTTGTTAAATTTAGGCAACATTTTTTAAATATTCAAAATAAGTATTATAAATAACTTTATTCTTACTGTTTCAACAAATTATAATTATTCATCATTAACTAAATATGATGGTTATTATTATAATCATTTTTTCTTCTAAGTAGTCTAAAGTCAACATTTATTATTGTTATTAAAATACTCTTATTTTTTACTCTTCCGTTATCCCAGTTATATATTGTATTATACTAATGGCTCGATTTATAAACTATAAGTTAAATCATTAATTTTAAATAGATTTATTATTTAACTCATAATACTGAAATACTCATTAACTTTTATTTAAAAAAAATATTTGTAATAATATTAGGTATGTATCAATATTCAATGTATTAATAAATTATAAAATATAAAATACAAAATCTACATTATTTTGATATTTAGTAATATTTTATTAAAATTGTATTTCATCTAACGATCTAACAAAAGATGTATTACTATTTATGTTTAAAAATAAAAACGAAGAAAAACCCTAAATAACATGCATTTTTTATCTAAATATTATTTAATATAATGTTTATGTAGTTATTATCAATATTTGTTTTACTTATTCCTTAAAGGTACGTGATTAAATCTAATCATAGTTTTAATTTTACAAAAATTTAACACCAGGTAATTGTTTTAAAGTATATCTACCTAGTTCCGATATCAAAATCGCAAATTATTATTTATGACCATTGGTGCAGTTATAAAGTATATGATTTGTTTTCGAAACAATTTTTGATTATTTTCATATTAGCCATTAGGTTCGTTATTTTGAATTTTTGAACCGAAATCCCAAATTTACGAAAGAAAATGGCATTAACTTACTATATTTATTATAAACTACAGCATATAATAGAAATATAAAATAAATATTGTCTTTCATGTGCATTCTTTTGTTATTTTAAAGTAAAATCGTACTACATCATGTTAAATTTTACAATTTAATTGAATTTAGTATGATTTAGATAGAACACAATTTAAAACTATACTTTTAACGAATAAATATATCGATAATGTTTATCATTTGTGAAAAATGCTGTAAATATAATATGTTAAATCTAGCTATATAAATATTTAAGTATGTAATCCGAATTTATGGCTAATATTTAATGATGATTAATTATTAGTTAATACAATTTCATATATAATGTGTTTACATTTAGGGTAATGATTATATTTGTTGATCAAACTTAAAATAATATTGTTTATTCTAAGCTCTAAAAGTTATGGGGATTATTGACTAATGATATAAATGTACAATTAATCATTTTCAAAACTATTTGTGTGTATAATTTTTTAAGTTAACATTTTAAACAATTGATTGTCAAACGCAAAAACATATAAGAAATTACTAACTACTGACGAGAATACACTAAAAGGAAATAAAACGATGATAATTACATTTACACAGACTTATTCTTTTTTATGTTTTTCATTTCTCAACTTAAGGTTTTTTTTTTTGTTTTCAAAAAATTGTTTTTAGTTTTTCGTTAAAATATAATTTGTTTTAAACAATAAGCATATTGAGGTATAGCCGCATAGGTTTAATAGGAATTTTTGGTTTTAAAATGTCAAGTACGTACAGTGAGAACAAAACCAAACTAGATACTCGTACTTGACATATTATTGGTTTTTGGATTTACTCTTCTTGGAATTAATACTTCTGTAAAATAATTTTCGTTAGGTTAAATTCATTATATCTTTATAAAGAAAAGAAAATGTTTATGTTATAGCAAGCAGAAACAGAAAATCAACATTTTCAATGGGGTCATACATCCGAAGACAGTTTTGCCGAAGGAAACGACAATGCGTGCTACGAAGCAGACAGTATTTTGGCATCTATGATGCATGAATCGGTAGACGATTATCAAAGTCGGGAACCAATTGTAGATGTTCACGAGTCACAACCAATGCCATCGTGTCGGAAGTACCGCGGTACTGCGCAGCAGGGTACATGGGGCGACTATTCGGATGATGAAGGTGGAGGCGCGTACGGCAACATCAGGAAGATGATGCGAATGTCGAGAACCGACTCATCGTTGGACGAATTCCATACGTTTTCCGACTATGTGGCTGAACGAATGCGCAACCTAAAAGCCGACAAAGCTCTTCAGTTAATGGCTCGTCGAGATATCGAACAAGTGTTGTTCAAATATGAGATGAAATTGTTGGAACAAACAAGAGATTCTCAGCAACAGTTACAGCAACCCGACACGGAGGCAGCCACCACATCGAAATCTATTTCACCATCTCCTGTTAGCGATATGGAACAGCAATAGTTTTATAGTTTTCTGCAGCTTAATGGTAATATTCATTGATAGCTATGGCCAAGTGTTGTTTTTGGTTTGGCACCCATTTTAATTTTTGGTTCAGAACAATATGCTGCGGATTACCGATCCAGGACTGCTTGAACCTTTAATGCTCACGCTGACCCTAAACTATACCTATACATATATTTTAGACTCGTGTACAACACTGATAATGTCTTTGTTTTAATTTACTATGATGTAAACTGTAAGACAATTTATATGCATATTCGATTCCTATATATTTCTATTATTATTATTATTATTATTATTATTATTAAAATTGATTTAATAATTAGGTATGTATGTACTTCCAGTACTTCCAACAAAACATGTTATACACTACCTACTAGACAGTATGATTCGATTAACATGTGATAAATGTTTGAAATTAATAGGCCTGGACTAAATTAGAAAACATTTTTTAAGTTCTTAAAATACGCATGAAAGACAAAAGTTGTATTATTTTATTTTTTATACCTAAACGAAATTATGTATTTATCTGTACATTTTTTTGTGATTTTGTAAGTCATTTTTATTTGGTCTCCAGCATTTATTTTTCATATTGTATAAATTATCATAGAATGAAAAATTGTAATACAAACATCACAGTATCTTTATATTATATTTTCTAATTTTTATTTTTTCTTAAATATAGTATATATATTTATATAATGTAATTTATATTTAATGACATTTTTATATTTAAATATACTAATGATTCCACCATCTGATGGTTTCTGCTCTACTCTAGTAATTCTATTTATTTCATACTCATGTACATAGAGGAGATGATTCAGTGAGTATTTCAAGTTTTCACATCTTTAAAACATGGTAACTAAATCAATTACAAATTACAATTATTGCTTGCTTTTATCTTTTTTTTGGTATAAAAATAATACTTAAAATAAACTATAACCTCATTTCTTAATCCATTTATTCGTTTTACTGTATTAGGTAAACAAATTTAAAGCATATGCACCTAGGTAATTAATAATTCAAATTATCTATGGTGTGCAATAATAATATTAATTAATATCTCTTTCAAACCATTACTAGGGCACTAAACAGCGGAACATGACCATGTATACTTACCTAATACCTATAACACGAGTATTGTAACTACACTAAACAATGTTGCATTTCGATCAATGTTTCATCACAGCCGAAAGTATTTATTCAAATGCGCGATCACATTTTGTGATTTAGTAACGAGTACTAAAAAATAATAATATTATAATGTCCAGGCATCATAGGTAATGTTTTTATAATTAGTTCCATGTTTAAAAGTGATTATCGCATGGATGACGTGATGAGTTAAAAAAAAAAAAAAATGATCGAGAAACAAATAATTACCGACCACTCGCAGTTTAATATTTTATAATCAACGCTGGCGTAGTCGTCGTTCAAATTAATCATCAGTCCACAATTTGTGATCGCAATTAATCGTTTGCGTCCGTTCGCCAACGCGGAACAGACTAATTTATAACCAAAAAGATAAATCCATTAGATAATAATATGTGTGCCATCCGCTACAGGATGTTGACAGGCGCCCTGCAAGAAGGACGTTACATTTGAACAGGCTATAATTGTCGCCCAGTACTCAGGAGATCGGTGAGGAAAATACCCGTGAATTTGAACCGGCCAGTATATGTTTCGAGCCGGTACGCGATGTAAAAAAAATAACGGAAGTATTCGAACCGAATATATTGTAATAATGATGTGCGTATGCCCAGGATAGTGTCAATATTACGAGTCTTTTCTGCGCCTAGGCGAGTTTATCTATAAAACGTGACATAATATCGTGATCGAGTCGTCCTAACTCCTTGCATTTATTTTGTTGTGTTTACTACGATCCGCAACCATATAAACTTTTTAGTCTTAATAAAGAGTACCAAGTCTACGAAAAAAATCCCTTGGTACCTAAAATCGACATTTTAAACAGAATAGTTCCAATCTAATTTGCTAAAAAATATCATTAGAATAATTCAGCTTTAACCTTTTGATTTGAAAAACAATCAGCCAAATTAAAATTCTACATTGTATTTTATTATTTTTATTTTTGCTCATTTCACTTGGAAGAAGTTAAAATAATAAATGGTTATAAATGTTATGATAAATATAATTACTAATCATAGTTAAAATAGCTAAAATAAACAAGCTATTGAATCAAGCTTTATTACTCGAGTATTTAAATTCTTATAAATATATTATTGTCCATTAAATGCACATAAACTTTGTGCGTATGAACTGATCGTTTTTTTACCATTATCTTGTACGTTTAATATTAATGTGTTGACTAATGACTATAAACTAACTAAAGTTGATTTATTGATCGTTTTCGACTTATCCAATAATAACAATAAGATAGCCGGTAGGTACCCAAATAAATTAATTCGTATCCGACCAAAAATTTGGATTCTATCGACGTCTAAAACGAAGTAAAACGTTTGCAGACCGAAATAATTTGAAGAAAAAAATAATTATGACCAAAAAATGTTTATTAATTATCATATATAAATCAGAATATTGCGCCGTCACGCACGTAAATCCGCCACTAAATCTGCAGGCAGGTAAGTTGGTGGTTCGTTAGCTACTGTTAAAAATGGAATTTCAATACTAACGGCATGCACTGTAATCACTGATTGTTATCAGCTCGATTGCTCTTATCGACTGGCCGAGCGAAAAGAAAATACACACACACAAAAATTTCAAATCAAATTCTTTTATTCATTATTAATTTATAGTTTGTTCCTATAACGAATCAATTGCCGACTCGAGAATCATCGGTTAATTCTTCCTCGTCCAGGGACTTGTAAACGAGGTAAAATCAAAAGCGTAACTGTAATGTCGGACGCGCATGCCACCCCCATTGCCTGGCAGTATGTTTGCTACTCACTGCCAATCCTTATACCGATGTCTGTTTACATGTTCAGGAAGTGTTTCGCCAACAAATACCGCACGCTCAACTCAAAGGTAAGCTTTATCTTCTCAACACATGTCGGAATCAATCTGCCCTCTGCAGGATAGAAACACTAAGCTATGACTTACGAATGACCCCGAACTTTTCCACATCATCTTGAACTTTGTACGCATACTCTTTTCTAACGTTATGTTAGAAATCTTAATTTCGAAACAATTTAATATTCTGTTCGATAATTCCTTTACAGTTTAGACTATACAATTTGAATAATTCATATACTTTTTCCATATGCTTTTGTATAGTCACATAACTTTTAAGTTATCCAAATCGACTTGATTACAATATTTTTCAATCTCCTAAACTTTGTCTTACAGACTTCTTCAATTTTGTTTGAATATTATATTCTATACATAATTATAAATTGCATCGTTAATCATATGTAATGCATTAAAGCATATAATTAGTTTGAATTTAATTTAATAATAAGTAATTTTTAAATATGTTTGCTCTAGGTTGTACTAATAACGGGTGCCAGTTCCGGATTAGGCGAGACATTAGCACATGAGTTTTACTCTCATGGCTGTGCACTTATTCTAACAGGACGTAGTAGCAATGAATTAGAACGAGTCAAAAATGATTTATTAAGCCGAAGTGATGTAATTGAAACATAATTTTTTTTTTTTTTAACATTTTTTATTTAAAAATTAAATTATTTTGTAGATCAAAAATGTTAACAAACCATGCATTCTTGTCTTGGATCTTATTGACCAATCAACAATAGAAGTAGTTAGTCAAAAAGTTTTAGGTGTTTTTGGCCGTGTAGATATTCTTATTAACAATGCTGGCATCAGCTACAGAGGCCGAGCTGAAGCAACAATGGCTGAAGTAGATTACAAAGTAATGTTGGTCAATTATTTTGGCCAAGTTGCTCTAACCAAAGGTAAATTAATAAACATTGTTTTTTGTAATGCTTTATAATTATTATTTGATTTTAGCTATATTACCTAGTATGATTCATCATACAAGTGGACATATAATTGCAATTAGTAGTGTTCAAGGAAAAATTGCAGTTCCATTTAGGTAATATTTAGGTTTTACTAGTTTAATATTTCTAACAGTATATATTTACGGTAAATAATTGTTATTTATATTTTTTTTCTTTTCATATTAACCATTGAAATAAAAATAATTTATTAATATTTAACTAATAAAAAATAAATTTTAGTAAATAATTATTTAATATTCAGTATAAATTTTATTTTAGATCTGCATATACTGCATCTAAACATGCTTTACAAGCATTTTTCGACACTCTCAGAGCTGAAATCTCACACCATAATGTTAAAGTAACTGTTGTAAGTCCTGGATACATTCAAACAAATTTATCATTAAATGCATTAACAGGATCTGGATCGAAATATGGTGGTACGTATTATTTATTAATAAAATACATATTGAGAATCTATTATCAAATCTGCGAAATCGTTAGAAATTCATAAGAGCTGGCAGTGAATGTAAGCTTTACACAATAAACTTAGCATACCAATAAAGTAAAGAGAATTGAATGGTGTTGAGTCAAAAATTAAATTTATAATTATATTTTTAATAGAACCTATTATTTTTTGTTCATATGAAATTATTCAATTAATAGAAGTATAAAGACATCTTCTAAACAATTGGTTGATTTTTGTTACAGAAATAAAATGGTAGAGTATGAATGTAAATTCATTGTTTCATTTTGTACTAAAAAGAATTTTACTATAAATGCTTGTTTAATCTGTAGGATCATCTTAATTTGAAATTATAAGCCATGATGATATCACTTTAAACAATAATTATTATTATCTGTTAACCATAAACAAGGGTGGGATATTTTTTTAGCATGAGATATGTACATCTGCTTAAAAGTTGCGATTATATACAAAAAATAAGTTAGCTTATCAGGAATTTACTTCCTATTCATAAATACTTTTTTAAAAACATACTCATTTTTTTTCAGTAACTGTAAAAAATCTAAAATTCAAATTTTAAAAAAATTCTAGTTATTAATAAAACTTATACTTATTAAAGATATCATAGAATTTTATGTATAATAATAATTAATACAGTAAATATAAACTACAAACTTTTCATAATTTTAAAGTAATTTGTAGTTATATTGCTATTTTTATTTTTAATTAAATAGTTTAATTATTTTAAGTAAGAACTTCTATTAAATAATTATAATTTAAACATTAGTTTTTTTTCTTACAGTTATGGATGAATCTACTATGTCAGGCTACTCTGCTGAATATGTTGCTCAACGAATAGTGGATGCTGTTGTTAATGACGAACAAGAAGTTATCATTGCTCCATTTTATGCTCGTTTAGCTATTGGTTTACGTTATGTGTGGCCTAAATTTTATTTTTGGATTATGAAATGTAGGGCTAACCGACAAGCTAGTCAGAAAATGTAGGATTCAAGGATTCCCCGCCATCAGACGGACGAGCGTCGGCTACAGCCCGTTATCGTCGGCATACGGGAATCTCACATTTGACAAACAGTCAGGTCAGTCAACTAGACTTCTAGAAATTAGATGTTAAATGTTATTTTTTTGAGTATTTATAATTTTTATTTTTATTTTAAATAGTTGTTAATGATGCACAGTTTCACTTAATTTGTTTATTTTATACATTATTTCAATTGTATGATACTTAAAATAATAATAATATTTAAGAATAAAAATATCCTTAAAGAAAACCTAAAATATATGGATATTTTTTGAGCGGTTAGTTATTCTTACAGCAATAGTATTTATTTTACTTTATGTAACACTATCTAAATTATTATTAATCACTAAAACATGGACTTAAAATAATAGATATATTTATTTATTAATCATCCAATCGCCAACATAATTATTTAATAATTAAAAGACTATAAAACAATAACAACAGAATAAAACTTGATTTAAAGTAAAAGATAAAAGTATAATTTATCCTTGTAACACACAATCACTTAAATCAATTTATATTTTATATACCATTATTTATATATGGAAATTGATAGTTCATAAAGTTTTAGATTTACTTACATTTCAAATTGTATTTCTTCAGCAATATTACTTCAAATTATTTAAACTATATTTTAAATAATAAAATAATTTTTGCTATTTTCATCAAAATTATTTTTACTTGCGTACAGTGTAAACTTTACCCTGTACACATTTGAAATTCTTAAAGTTTCATTATGTGTGTATTATTGATTTTGTATAGGGAGTTATGAAATTATCATAACCTTTATTTAATATTATATACTAATGCTAATAGAATTGAAATTAACTGCCACATTCACCAAGACAGTTCTATTATCTAATACTAATGATTACAAAAAAAATTGTTTTTTAATTTAGATTAACTAAATTAGGATTGGTTGAATTACCATTCGTCACTTAAGTATTTACTGTGCATCACTGACAAAAATAGATTATTGATCATTTACCATCAGTGGTAGCGCGAAGTAGTTTCTTATAAGGCTTTTGTAAGAGCAAGAGAATGCTTGAGGTACATTTTTGTGATTATAGTTTTGTAGATTTAATTTAAACAGAAACACATTCTTATATTTTTATTATTGACAAATTTAAAAAAGAATATGAGCATTCGGTGTTTTTGTTAAAAATAAATAAATTGTGCTTCTCTGATAGAAAAAAGTTCGCGCTGCCACTACTTACAATCACTGCTACCACTAATATAGTATGAATTTATTATTATTATTGTACATTCCTTAAGGTTTGAATACTATTAATATCTTAGATTTACGTAAATTTTAAATATTGTTTTAGGTTTAGAGTTTATTAATCAATTACCACCATTTTTTTTCACATACAATTAATTACAAATAATATTTCCACAGGAAATTTAATTATAATTTAAATGATCTCCTTTTTTTTCATAAGATCAAATTTTTTATTATTGATACATTTTGGTTGCTTAAAGATGGTGCTTGTTGTTACACATTTTGTGTTCTTTTTTATTACATTTTGACAATATTTATATATACTTTTACCACATTTTTTTTATAACCAATCACAAATAATTTTATTGTCAGCTATAAACAAATTTGAATGACAACAGCGTATCGACAATTACATTTTAGAAATCTCATATAGCTCATAATATATAATAAGTAGTTCTTCTGACTTCTGTCAATTATTTATGTATATTTAATAGTGAGTTGTTAAAATAGTTTAAACCTTATGTATTGTTAAACATTGTTAGCTATTTTTAGAATAAAATTACTCCTAGTCAGTTAATATAATATATTAGATTATAAATTTTTACATTTTAAATGATTAAGAAACTATACCATAGTAGATGAAATCTCAATGTGTGCAATTATTTACTATGATAAATTTAGACGTTTATTATTATTATCATTGTTTTTTTTTTTTTTCCCCCCATTAAGTATTTGTAGCCATCATATATGTAGATATAATAGTAAAAAAAAAAAAAACTATTCAAAATAATGAAGAAAACTAGTAAACATTCTCATATGTAATTGTTACGCTTAACATATCTAACAAATTGTTGTCTAGTTTTAACAAGGTTTACTTTAATGTTTGGAAAAACTATTTGACTAACATCTTTGGGATTAAGTCATACAAATTGTGTGTAAATGTAGGATTTTTTTTATGTACGTATAATATCGTATATACTGTATACATTACATTATATTTTACTATTGTCTGTGTTGTGCTTATTGTAGATGATAATTTTTTAAAACTATTAAGCACATATATGTAACTTTAAAACGTCCAACATCCATTGCTCTTCACATCAAACATTCTTTATTTTATAGAAAAATATGTTTTATTGAAAGCTAAACAAACACAACATTTAATTAAATATAGAATGCAATTTATTACGATATACAATTTTTAAATTTTATTTTGTTCTCTAAAAATTATGATTCTTAACAATAAATCACATACAATTTTATTGTAGTTTGTAAAATGCTAATAAATTTACTTTGTGATATTTTTTCAGTCTATATATAAATGGTTAACCTTAAATAAGTCTGTAAAAAAAAACTACAGACAATTGAATTCGTAAATTTTGATCACTTATACATTAGGAAGTAATATAATATTGTAACATCTACTTCCACGAGGGATCAATATTTTAGTATATAGTATATTCTACGTGTAAAATATACTTAAATTAAATAGATTATTTTAAAATTATGCTCCATTTATATTTTGGCATGTTATGTTCACCCTTAAACCATAGAATGATAATAGGTAGTTTTAGATATTAGACAAACCTTTAGAACTTCCTTATATTAGATGGAAATTAAAATTTATTTTTTGCCTTTAAAATGAAACCTATAATACAAGTGCTGTATTTTAACATTTCGCTATGAAATAAAATAACTTTTTAGCTCTATTACATTTGATATTTTGCATAAGTTTTTTTTAATTACAATAAAAAGCTTATGAATAAAGAAATAAAATTATTATAACATTGATCAACAACAAGAAAAAAGTTATCACAAATAAAATATTTTTGTTTTTATTTTAATGGCAAACTAGCATGATGTTAGAAATTGTTGAAATATAGACAATACTTTATAACCAAATTGGCTAAAACTTTTAACCCCTATTTAGATGTTTGAGATGTATCCATTCACTCGTCCATAAACACCAAGGTTTTAAAGAAGCTATTACCTCAAAGATAAATTTTCCAAATTTATAAAATAAATTTATAGAATCATAATAAATTTAAATGTATGAAAAATATTATTGAGTTTAAATTTTTTTATAATCAAACCATCTAATGATTTGTGCAACAATGAAGATAATATGATAATATCAATGAAAATAAGTAATATTTTAAAAAATATAAGTTGGGCTAATAATTAAAATGTTCAGGTTGGTTAAATTAATACCAGGAAAATAGAAAATATATTTTTCATGAACAAATAATCAGATTTGATAGTCATAATTAAATTATAATGTATTCAATAATATATAGTTTCTTTGATTACAAGACTTTTTGAAAGATGGAACTATAATGGTGTTAAAACTTGCTTACTTTTAATGACATTTTAACTTCTTTGATATTCTCATAAATTAAAGCTTTTAATATTTTCAATATACAATGAATCTGCATAGAATGTTAATTTATTCAAAAATGAAATTAAAAGAAAAAATAGGGTTAATATACCTCCATGCCCAGAAGAACCTTTAGTTACTGGTATTTCAACATTATCAGGTACTTACAATCATAAATTGGTAAATAAAATATACTCAAGTGAACATTAATAAAACATTATTTAAAAATTTACTGACTGTTCTAGTACCATCACTTTCTCAAAAAAAAGTTTGATCTCCTTTAAAGAGATTATTTGCAATATTCATACAATTTCCAAATACAATAGGCAGTTGACATAACTGTTACTGATGTATGAACTATTTTCCGTTTGGTATCGCTGCCACGTTCAATAACTACGGGCAATGGTGGAGTATTGTCTTCTTTTTGAAGTGACTTCAATCTAGGGTCTCTATGCACTTGATATTTGCAACATGGATCAAACTGCCACGAGATCATATACAATCCAGTGCATACAAATGAAACCATACACAAAGGACCATACACAAATGGCTTGGATTGACAAAAATAAGCTATTATTTGGAAACAAAACAAACAGAAGCAATAATTTATTAAAATAACAATTATTAATAGTGATGGGCAACAATATTGATATGTACTATATATCGATATATAGATATTAATATTTTTCTAGACATAATTTCTCTTTGGTAAAATAATTGTGAATTTATTTTCTAGGATACAGCTGTTGAGTTTGGAGATTAAACGCTTTAAATATTTGAAAATCTATTTTTATAATATAGGTTTAATATTTTATAAAACATATATTATTACAAATTATAATATTTATTTGTCCAAATGTAATTAGTTTTTTTCTTATCTTTAATTAGTAAAGTAAAGCAAATTTTTTAATTATTAATTTTTTATAAGTAAACTAAGTACCTAGGTAATATTTAAAATGTGTATTTTCGATATTTTCAATACAATATGGAAATGGTACAACTTACAATATTGCGATAGCATGTAAGGTATGATATTGATACACAGTATTATTATTATTATATTGTTGTCCATCACTAATCATTAGTAATAAGTAACAACTATACATAAGCTTTTGATAATTTATTTAGAAATGGTTACCATTATGATTTTATTAATTTTTAATTGCATTTGATAGGTTTTGTTCTAAGAGATTGTGACTCATAAGCCATATAATTATATTATTCTTCTTATGTTGTTACTAAAATAATGAAACTGATAATAATTTATAGGCTAAAATTGAATAATTTATTTTGTTTACTTATGTTATATTTACATATGTAGATACTATTTTTTTGAGATTGCATTGTTTTACTTATAATAATATATTACATAATTGATAGTTCTTTTAATTGAAATTACCTACAATGATTACAAGTAATCCTAGGTTCTTTAGTAATAATGGCATGCATACTTAAAATATAAGCTAATACTATTGAGTGTATTTATAAATTATAAGTGATAATTTACTTTATAAAAGTATATCTTTCAGAGTTAAATAATAATAATAATAATATAAATATATTACTTTATCATAACAAAATATTTTACTGATTTTATTCCTAGATGAACGGATATTATCATTTGGCATTGTCTTTGAATATAAATTGTTTTTAAAAATAATACAACCATTTAAATAACCATTTTCATTTAGAAGTAATAATTAACAAAAAACAATAGTTTCAATACTTAATTTAATGAGACTACTACTAAACGCTTATCTTATCATTCCAAATTTTCAAACCTGTTCCAGTAGACAAAGCGCTAGATATAATGGCAGTTTTTGATAGGAAATTTCCAACAGTAATCCATCGGACTGTTTCATCAGCTAGTTGTGTTGGCTCAATAATAATATACTTATATCCAGCTTCTAAGGCATTGTCTAACTCTTGTTCAAACATTTCTTGTGAGTTATCATTATCGTAAACTTCTCTTATTATGGCAGTGTCTTCTTGGTTAATTATTCTACAATTATACATACAAGAAAACTATTAAATTTTATATCATCAGTGTTCTACATTTGAAAACAATTTATATAAATTGATTGTTGTAAATTCAATACATTTGAAAGAGAATCAAACTTACTCGTAGGATAACATTTTTCGACTACTTTGTGCCCGATGAAGGTTCCCATTAACAGAGTTTAGGCTCGATTAATATGGAAATCTGTCATTTGTGTTGGTCACGCAATGCGTTCAAAACAAATATCCAATAATTTTGTCACTTGTACACATTTAATTTCGGTACAGTGTACGCACCGTGTTCATAGTCGTCCTCCGTCAGCAACAACGTCTACGATCGAACATTAAATCAAACAAAACATTCGTTTCAAAGAAAATTAAAAAAAGAACCATCCGTGTACGTCGCGAACGACATTGAAAAGAAAAATTGCACGTTTGATAAGAAGCAAGAGGCAACAACTTACTGATAATTATTGATATACATACGGGTCCGCGCGGTGCATGGAGTAAAAAGATAAGGTTAACAATATTTTATTGTAATATTTCCTTCCGAGAGAGAGCGCGGACCGTTTGCTCAATGACGTTAAAAAAAAAAAAATAGTGTATGCGGAATAGGATATAGGAAGGTAGTTACCACGATTTTAAAGAACTTAAAAAAACTTAGTAAAGTGTTTTATAATCGTGGTAAGTACGTACTACCTAGTATTAAAAAAAAAAAAAAAGGTACGTATTACCTACAATAAATCTATTCGCCCTCCGACACTGAAAATAAAAATAAATAAATCTTAATATCGTGAGTACACATTGTGTTATTACAGCGTACGCGACTTTATCCGCAGAGTATTCGTCTTTTGTCTCCGTTTGCGTAGGATCCGTCGCAAACCATATTTGTGTGCAGAGGAAAATTAATTCTGTCGGGCGGTTCTCGTACGCATGCAGTCCACGCGTCTGCCTCCGTTCGCTCATAAGTCCATTACATTTTATATTTTTATATTATTAATAATCACTGTACCGTGTCACAAAACATTACATTCAGCGGCCATAGAAAAAAAAAGAAGAAAAAAATGGATGGCATATAACGATTAAATTAATAAAAATGTAAATGTTGCTCTCGCGAAACATCGTCTTGAATTTTTCAGTGTAACATTCGCACACACCACGGTGTACACGGTAAACATACTTACGTGTGTATACATGGTTATTGAATACGTTTTACCTTACACCTCAGTACACGTGTGAAATCGACCAAATGCGTACCCATAGCGTGGTATTTTAATATTGTGTATTTTTGATTTTCACTAGCACGCCACCCGGTTCGTTGGAAATAAAAACATAAACGAAAGCTCATCGCGCGTAAAGTATGATGTTTAATGAATATAATATAACCCGTGTTACACTATACAGCCATATACAGCAGTGTATGAATATAAAATAACTTTACGTGTACTGCAATATGCAGCTATGGCATTGTGCGTGTATACTTATTGCGTATATGCCATTATATTATGATTAATTATTTTATATTTTTCAGTTCCGCCTCGTTTAGCACCGCCGGCCGCGGCGACGGTCGTTATATATTGTGCTTTATAATGCCTACCTTGATGTTTTCACGAAATTATAAATGCGTTTAATAATAATATATAACGTTTGCATGTTATCTTTTACCCGTCGTACATTATTATATAAATTATTATAATAGGTGTGTACAATATGTGTCCGATTCGCCGGTGTAATGATAATTAATATAGTAAGTACCTACCTATATAGGCTATACTGCTATAGTGCTTTATGCCTTCATATCATAGTACCATACATAATATATTAATAAGTAATAATAATAATGTTCTTATTGCAAGCGATCCGGGGGAATCCGAATTCATCAAATGCATAATATGTATTTACAATTTACATAGGTATGTCATTTTATGGGTCTGTAAATCCATTAGAGCTGGATTCTTAAACCCACCATAAGAGGGGTGACTGAGTCCTTGATATTTAACCAGGTCGAAAAAATGTAATGAATTTCATTGGAATATTAAAATATATAAATTATTAAAAAGTTATAATATTTTATATAGTTATTTTATCAATTATAGGGCCTAGATTTTAATTTCCTAGGTAATCATATAAAATATGCATTTGTAAATGACCAGGAATAATTTAACTATTTAATAATTTATTCTTTAATTTCATAATATACCATAAATTAATTAAAATGGGTACTTAATTAAAAGATTAAAAGCACTAGGTACCCTATCCCAAGCTCAAAAAAAAATGTATATATTATATACATATATATTTTACATTCAAATCTGTTAATCTGTATGTTATTAGTTAATTTTATTTCTTATCACTGAACTAAAATTATGGAAATATTTTATTATTTTGATTATGAATAATTAGAAAATATTTCATAAGTTGCTACACCACATCACATAAAATAGTGAACATATGTTTTCCTACCACAATATCATGTATTGTATCTCCCTACAGTCTACACTGTGAGTCGTGATCATCAACATTTTCATTTACTACCAATTGAAATTTACAGAATACATACATATTATATTAATTTAACTGTATGTGACATGTAATGTGTGTAACATTGCTTAAAATTAATATCAGATACAAAATGTATATATAAATAATAATTCGGATTCGTAAGGTAATCCAAAATACTACAAGGTTGAAGAAAATAGTGTTACACAGTTAGTGCGTTACACATTATATTTTGTACCTAATTAAGTTTTTTATTTGCTCATTTAATTTTTATTTATTATATCAATTAATATGAATTTTGTTATGCTCAGCCTAATGGAAATAAAACAACAATTAGACGATATTTTAATTCATATATAGGTTTGTGAGTTGTAATGAGAGCCCAACGCATAACATTACACCTACATACCGTGCGTGATTCTAGATATTTATTTTCAATCTCACAGCTTATTATTGCAAAAACCCAAGTAAACTAAGAATGGCCCATTAATACAGTACAAATAAATAACATATAATAATTGTAGAAAATAATTTATTAAATATCAAACTATGATTATATCTGATTATAGAAGTATTTGTTTTTGTTTTTTATTTCGTCTATTTTTTAGGGAGGGCCCGAAAGTTATGGCCATTAACCCTCCATGTGGGGTTTTTTGTAGGTTTTATTTAATTAATAATTAATTAAGAGTAACTGTAGGGGGTTAAATACATGGGTCGACATGAACAATGCAGCTAGAGTCGTATGGTCAGTGGTCACTTATCGGCCCATGATGATAAACCGCAGCACTCAGAGACCAGAGTGACTACGGCATACCGTTTGCCACACCATGCTAGTGTGCCATGATAGATTATAGTGTTTGTTGATGTATGTGTGTGTGAATGTTATCTAATAAATATAGCGTTTGACGAATGAAACGGTGTAGGTATTCATATTTCATACACATTTAATAGTATGATGCGAATGCTAGTGTCTTCAAAAATAACTAATTAAAGATACATCTTTTATATTATTTGTAAAATGATTTAATTGATCTACTGGCATACATACTCATTAAAAGCTATATTTTCATTGTATTATTGAAAAAAATTTACATATATAACTTAAGTAATCATTGATTTTAAGGGAGGAAAAATTCCTCAATCAATATGTAAATGACACAAATTTCAATCATTATTAAAAAAAAATGATAATGATTCACAAGATTTACCATCTTTAATATGATAAATACTATATTTGCTGATAAACTATTATATTATTTTATTATGTCCTTCAGTTGAATATAATGTAATAAATTATTCAACTCGAGTATGTCAATTTCAAAGGCAATTTGTATAGTGTCACAAGAGAATGTATCATTGACCCTCATGTGCTTGACATTGAATCAAATCTTTCCTGTAGCTTATTAAGGTACAATTTATTTCAATTTAATAAAAACCGTAACAATAGAATAACTTGACGAATCGGGCACAATACAGCGGGATCAAAGATTTACAGAAATTGAGAACTTAAACTTATAATCACAATTATTCAAGTTCAAATTTTTGTAAATGTTTTTGATTTTGAATTAATTAAATTATATTATTAGCTTCAATGCAAAACAAATATTTAAAAACATAGTAAGATGATACCCTATGTGGCTGTGTATTCAAATACTTAATACATAATGCATTATGTCAATGCAATAGAGCTTACTACCTAGTGGGTTGTATATTTTGAAATTAATACTCAAAGTAGTTATGTACAAATACAAATGTACAATGTAGTTATATCATGTCTGAATACGTCTAACTAATTTATGAAAGTAATAATAATCATGTATAAACAATAATAAATATACTAATTAAGTTGAAAACAATTAACTTATTTTATCAACTGAAATTGGTAATTAATGCATTAGTTATAACTTATTATAACCGGTAATCGCCATCACGAATCACACACTTATGAGTAATTTTATGATGATAGATGGTAACTGTAATACCGTTTTGGACCAAATAATTGAGAAATTAATGTAACACAATTTTATTACCTGTATATTATTATTTTTAATAACGCAAATGATTTAATAATCAACTAATATATTATATCATTGCTTATAAATACTAGTATTTATAATCAATGATTATATTAATAAATTAGACTATAATAGCGTAGTATGTTCTGATTTATACTTAATAGTTTATGCTGATATAACAAATTAAGTACGTATTAATAAATTAACATTTAAAAAACACAAGGAATAAGAGAAAAAGTTATTTTGTAAAAAATGATTGTTTGGTTTATCATTTATGGTCAAACATTTCTAATTTTATCATTTGTTGCGGTGAGTATATATACATATACCTAATACAGATTACAAAAAACAACCACGAATAAAGAAACCAATAACATATATGTATATTTATGTATATACATTATATTATTTTCATTAATCATCAACATTAAAAAATCGGACGGGGACTCGCTCTGATGTACAATAGGGGGTGGAGAGAACCTCGTTCATAGAATAGGTCTTTATAATGGATGTGTTAAATTTGAATGCATGATACCTATAGGCTATAATATACGAAATCGATTCTGAACGGAGATAAATTTTTAGTCTAGATAGGTAAACATAATATGTAATGTTAATTTAAACTGTAATTAACACCCTGAAATCCCAACAACGGTTGGCTTCTGCGATCACTACTACTGTCTCGATAATTAGTCATTTGTAAATATTGTTTATCTCTTCTCACTTGTTCTTATTGTAAAATTTTTTTTAGATTGTACAACAAAAAAATAAAAGACAAAAAAAAACTAATTAGGTATGTCAGTATTTGCTTATTGTAAAAATTAATGCTGCCTATAGTCTATGTATTCCAATAATTTTTTAATGACAGAAAGAATAACGTCTGTGAAATCTTCTATTAAATTTTCAAGTATTTTATTCCAGCCACTTTTTTTTTATCAACAGTTACAAAAAACAAAATCGAATATTTCAAATGCCTATTGTAGGTTATAAATAGCTTTAAAATTAGTAAAATATTTTGAAAATAATTAAATTAAATTTGAACAAACAGCAAAAATACTGATACGAAACATTCTATTAGGTACATTATCATATTCTTCTATCTTTTAGCATGTTCGAAGTAAGTTTTATAACATACTTGCATACCTAATTTTTAAATCTTAGAAAAGCATATAACACTAGTTTTAAATTATCAATTCCATAGTAGTTATTGACTAATAACTTGTACAATTTTTAAATGTACAATATTTGTGTATTTTTTACATTTGATATATTGCCATCAAACAGAAAAATAAGAAAAGATTATTACTTACTCGTGAATCCTTTAAAAAATACAGCAGTATTATTTACATTTTGTCAATCTAAAACTCCTTCCACCTTAGAACTTAATAATGATAATATTTTCTGGTCTCTATACTCCAACTTTATAATACCTAGATATTATCCCTGATAAAAGATTAACTCAGAACTCGCACATTTCTTTCAAACCAAATACTAAAAATACTTTACCCTTTAATCAATCGTTATACCGCATTAAGTTGGAAATGTTCCCTAGCTACTTCTATACAAACAAATTCTACAACCATTGGTACTCTTTGCTGTCTCCATTTCGGGAGACTGCGCAAAATCACAAATAAACAAAATTAAAATTTTCCAATAAAAAATATTACGTACAAGTTCAAATGTACCCTAGTTCGTCAGAAATGAAGTACTCTACACCGAGTTCAAACTTCTCACAGTTGAAACATACATAACAAATCTTACGGTCAACTTTTTCAAACAATTGAAATATGCGCAGTATTTCAATTTAGGTGGCAAGTCTACCCTCTATTGACTAACCTAACGTGGACGCCCACTTGATGTTCTTACTAGTTTAGTAATCTAACCTAAATAATTAAAAATTAAAATAAAAACTTAAAACTAATGTATTATACTACTATTTTATTATATTATAATCACAATTATTTTATTATATAAATATGGTCAAACTCCTCTAACATATCCACCAAAACCGCATCAGTACCGATTTGCTATGTATATTCATAAGCGGACATTTGGTTAAATTCTTAGGGGGGCTACTATGATCCAATGTAAAATTATAGGTAATTAAAAAAACAAAAAATAACATTTCAAATAGTGTTTCAATTTTAAGGGGGCTTTTAAAATATTTAGAGGGCTAAGCCTCCACCGATGTGTATATTAACTATCGTTTAACCTATACCACGTATTTATTGTACATTTTTATAAATAATTATCAATTGTACAAACGCCAAAAAGATAAAAAAAAAACTATAACCACTAATTTTAGATGACTTCAGTAAAAAAAACTTTATAATAAAAATAAAAAAAATTATCACTCGATCTGTGAAAAATAAAATTAAGTTATTTAAATTTTATCTTTGTAACAAACATTTTAATCATTTGATTTTTAAGAGTTTTTTTGACGAAAACAATTACAACTCAATAACTAAAAATGTTTACTTAAAAAGTATATGAGTATCGAAATAGTCGTTTGCAAAAATATTTGTTGATTTCACTTTTTTATATAATAATTTGAATTTAATATTTTAATCCAAACAATGAAAGTACGCGGACCATTCATTTGAATAGGTACAATTGTTCGCAGAAAGCAATTATTTACTATACCATATTCAATATTCTATATCATATGGTGGTTTGTATTTTGTATACAGATTCAGAATTAGACTGGAAAAAATCGTCAACCAGCTGAGAGTTGAAGGAAAAGTTAACGGTATAGCTTCATGTGTATATAATTATTATTATTATTATTATTTGTTTGGGAATCGCGAAGAATGTGTTATAGGTAATAATAAATAAGTATATAAGAATCTTTACACGTAACGGCTGTAAACGATAACCAAGGTGTTATTAAACACACGCATAATAAATATATATATATACGACATGCGTATACAAATAGTTTTGTTGAGGTTTGGCATCTGAAAATCACTGATGGCAGACTACAAGGTCGGCAAGCTACCATAATTGGAAAGTAATACTGGCACCAAAACTACACCAATTCATCCCACGTGTTCGAGGAGGGCTTTGAGTCGAATACTACACTATATTCAAGAGAGGTCTATTAACCTAATTATGCATGTATGTATTGCGTTCAGCATACCCACGTGAACGAGTTTCTCTTGCACATCTCAGAGAGATGGCACTCTGGTGTAATTGATATGACAATAGCACGGAGGAAAATGTTTTTAGGGGCTTTATAAAAGCCGACAGTCACAGTGGGTAGAAAACAGACAAGTATCATAACGACAAAATGAGGTATAAATATAATAAATGTATAATACTTCTTTCTTTAAGTTCGTATATTTATAAATGAATTTCAATTAATTGACTATTCATTTATAGGCTATAATGAACGTATAAATTAATCACGCAGGTAGATACTTTCAACTACCTTTATAAAACATCCAAAGTTAGGAAAATTACGTCCATATATAATACATCTTAAAATTTAATATAACTTTAAATAATAATTTCGTTATATACTCGTAATATGTACATCATTAAAAATTCAAAAATAAATTGATGCATATCTCATTTTATCATCTTAAATTTATATTTGACCGTGATTAATGATTTGCACAGTAATTAATCCAGTTTACATTTCATTATAAAATTAACAATTAATTTTTTTTTTTTATTATTCCTTATTCGCGGCATTACATAGAATATAATATTAATTTGAAACAACTAGCACTATAGAATGTATTGTATGGATATTAATTTGAAAGATTCTGATACTTACAATTTGTGAAATTAGGTAGCAATTTGTTTATTATAATTGTTTTTGTTTCACATCAAAATATTATATTATACACATTATTTTAGTAGTTGGGTATTATATATTATCAACGATTTGCTTCTTTTATCTATGAAATATCGATTAACCATAAGTTGAGTTCATTTATACTTTATATGTACATAATTTTAAACAATCGCTTATCAACCAACAACCTTTGGCCATTGTTAGTATTGTTTTTAATTAACTGACTTCCCATTTTTAAAATTGATCTATATTATATGGAATCACAATTCACATATTATCAAGTTTTAATTTAAAACGAATAGGATGTTTCTCTAATTTTTACTGATTCAAAACATGGAATAATGCTGTGTATAGTACCTACATATAGTAGTACATAACCACGTGGTACATTACATTTAATCAATACTCTTAACAGCAAGTTGAGTCTTAATTTTAATTGTTTACTTCAAATTACATAATGCTATATAATTCTTTTTCTAAAATTATTAAAATTTAAACATACCATAATGGCATTATGTACAATGTACCTATATATAATCTATATTATAGTCTGTACTACTATAGTTCTATAATAGGTGGTCTATCTCTATATACATTATAAAATTGTCGATGCATTACAAGCTTGTTTTGATATATTCTAGTATTCAATATTCATATATTATACGCTCCACTAATTCATATTCAACATGCAGGTAATGTTCAATATTCTATTGGATACAATATAGAGGACGTGCACCTGAGATGAAAAAATTATTTTACTTATGATAAAAAGAGTTGACGGTATGAATACATAATTTTGTTATTAAAACACGTCAACACTAATCGGATTTTAGGTGTAAGTTATATTATCGTTATGTGACAGCTCGACATCCGTTTATAATACATATACAATTGTTTCTCCATTCAAACTTTTCCTGTGTTCTTTCTTAACCGAAAACAAATATCATTTTTTAATACCCCCTCTCATTATATATTATTATTGTACGTTGATGACTGCAGACAATGGTGTTAAATAAAAAATGAAATGTTTGATGTCTAAATATGGTAGAAAAATTTATAATTACACACACATACAACTTGTTGATTATTAGATATTACGTTTCTGCAGTTCATCGGTTACGTCATTAAATGGTGTCATACGAAAAAAAAAAAAGAAACGGAATACATATTACTGACTGACCTTACTCGCCTTAGTAATAACTAGTAATAATATATATTTGTAATAATATGTTTCAATGTTTGTGACATAATTTGTGCCTAGCTATGTAGCTATGTGCGTAGGAAAGTGTTAGGGTGCAATTGTTGCAATGAATTTAGTTGGATTTATTTTTATTAATTTACTATACATCTGACCGTGAATTAGAAAAATGAATACAACGGTATACTTACACAATATTAGAGAAAATATTATGATGAAGTTGTACAGTATATATAGGTTATACACCGGGGGAGTAAAGATTGTAAAGTATAAGAGTATTTGATTTTCAAAGTACCTAGTTGTATAGCCTTGAAAAAATAACAATATTATTATTATGAGTGTTAGGTACCCATATATGTGGTTTAGATAAATCATTTATAAACCTTATTATTTCCTAGGAACGACATATCCGTATTGACCGTATTTTATCTTTAAGAGCAAAACATAAATTATTTTAATTTTAAATCGCATAAATCTACTCACACGTTCAGTGACATACTTTCAATCTTTATTTGGGGATGGTTTAAAAAAGGACATGCCTGTCACCTATATTCCTTACGCTTTTTCGAACTTCCTTTCCTTATAACCAGGGGATGGACTTATAATATTATTATCCTTAAAATATTACCTATATTTCATTTAATATTTTCTCGTAAAACAGAAAATTGTAATCATATATTATAATTTGTCCTTCTTACATTAGATCTAGGTTTGCATTTATCTCTAGAGAGGGAGTTAACACGATCCCCTCACTCGCTTAGAAGTAGTGTTTTATAATTTAAAATTTAATTCATTTTACGGGATAGAATTACTTATCTGCTGAATTTTTCGATGAACAAAATTGTTATATTTCTTCGGAAAATAGACATTTAAATATAATTTCGCATGATAAGTTTCATAATTTCAACATATAATTGTTTAGTATACTACGTACTTTTTGGGTGGCATATAAATATATTATATAAAATTAGTTTATAAAATAAATTATAAATTTCAATTATATTGATACACACAAATAATAATAATAATAATAATAATAATAATAATAATATTTATTTTGCAAAACAACAAGTGATACATTATATAAATACGTAAAATAATTATTTGCAGCAAATGCGATTAATAACCTTGTAAATGAACGTTTCTTTTGTGTTTAGTTTTAATGTGTGATTAAATACCATTATATTTTTTCCACTTAGATAAATAAATGCAATATAATAAGTACTTAATTACTAATAAGTAAGTATGTGGATATTACCTGTTGTAGGTTTACTGGTGATGCTTGTTCATAACGTATGTGTTAAGTTAAATCAAATAAATTATTTTAGATGTACTTGTTTATAATTAGAATCGACTTATTATTTATGACGCTTATTATATCGTACCATTTCGGTAGGCGATCAAATACATTATTTATATATAACTATGATACCTATTACCTGTAGTATCTACGACCTACCTATAATCAATTTATCTATATGTACCTATCTAATATCTGCTATAATTTACATATCTTTATCAGAGTTGTCTCCTTACCCCCACGTTATCCACTACGCCACTGCAGATGATTTATAGTAATAGTATATTTTGTATTCTTATTTAATGAATGTACATTATTTGTTTATTGTGCTACTGAGCAACTGAGCTGAATAAATTGTAGCGTTTGCCGTTTAGCCAAGTAGGTAGGTAAGCGAATAATTTAATTGTTAGCTTTAGGGGTTAATACACAATCATTTCGATAATATCATACATTTATTAAAAATGACCTTGCGTATGAAATATTTGCTTATATTTTTAACGAATCGTGCGAAAATATTACACTTACAAGTATGATAATATATCTAGGTTAATAATTAAAAATTAATTTGATAGATACAGAAAGTAATTGTTACGTGTTCTAATACACTTATATGAGTTCCTACACTAATACTATAATACTCATATAACAGTAATAACACATTAAAAAAATAATAATAATAATAATAATAATAATAAACTTATAGAAATTATAATTAAGTTAATTAATTTTTCATAACAGTCAAATTAAAAAGTACGTTTTTTTTGACCCTCGTAATATTTTGAAATACTGAAAATAGCCCTACATATATAGGTATAGTAATCATAACTCATAATTTAACCTGCCTCATTAAGTTAATATCCCGATACATTTATAATGCTAAACAGATAAAAAATGCCTTTATGACAGATAAAATTAAAAAAATCTCTGAGACTAGGTATACAATTAACATTTTTCAAAATTTTTCATTTTTTTTTTTTGAGGAGCACTTAATTAATGTTAAATTGGTATTATGCTATGTGCCGATATAAGACATTTATCAATGTTTATTTTTTTAATAACCAATATGTGTATAATATATAATGTAAGGTAAAATTTAAAACTATTTTTGAAATGATACCATTGATTAAAATATTCTATATTTAGACATTTGGAGCAACAATATCCCAAACACCCAGACCATAGACTTATATACTTAATAAATATAATAATAGTTAATAGGTAGGTCTATCGTCTATGCCATAGACTCTATGGCTATGCGACTATGCCCCAAACAATATGTGTCACTTGTACACTAAGTTTTTTTGTTGACGAATATCGGCATCAGATTTTCATCTACGAAAGTAACATCTATAAGCTTTAAATTCTATGTTATTTTAAATTCTGACCGAAGTGATAAATGTATTAATTTTACAATTATGTGTGTTTTTTATTTTTGTATCTATAACGGCACGTTTTGTAGTAGAAAAGATATTTTGATTTTTTTATTCAATAACTTTTCTGAAAAAAAAAAACTAATCTAGTCAGTTTACTTTGGAGTCAAAAGTAAAAAATGATCAATAATCTACAAAAGCGTTAGGAAAAACTGCAAAAACTTGAAATTTTCATAAAATATTAATATTAATGTTGTCTATACATGAGTAAGTTTTCGAAGTATTTTGATCTATTTATAGATAATTGAAATTTTTAATTTTTATTAATTCTTTTTTTTTGGAATATCGATAAAAAAAAATATGGCTGCCAAAAAATCTTGAAAAATGTATTAAAAGTTTATTATAAATTGTACTTATCGCAATTAAAAAAAATCGAAAATCGTAGCTCAAAATTATTTTTTATAGGCGCCTAAAATTCAATGTTTTACGAAATATGTCAAAATCGTGATAATTTTTAAGTTATTTCATAGTTGAAATTTCATTAAGTTTTTAGTATTCATACTTAACTATACTTAAGATTCCAAATTTTAATACAACTTATTTATAAGATTTTCTTCAAATAATTTTAAAAAAATTTCTACCGGACCTAGGAAATAATGTTATGACTTATGATTTATGAACATCTGAAATTTAAATTTTTACGAAATTATGTAAAATAACGATTTATTCTCAAACTATTTCAGATATTATTTGTTATTATTCAAAAAGTATAATTCGTAGAAACTTCAAACTTTTACCAGTTGGCATTTTCTTTAAGTAAATTCTTTTTCGAAATATTATTCGAACTTTTAAGCTATTTATCATGAATAAATAATAAATCATGAATTTATAATTTCTTGTTGATAAAAAATATTTCGACAGGACAAAATACTTGAAAATTTATTAAAAAATTCTGCATAGGTTATTCTTGCTATAATTCAAAAATTATTAAAATACATCGACACAATTAATTTTTATATGCGTTTGAAGATCAAATATTGACATAGATATAACATAATATAGAGAATATATAGACTGACATTATCATCTCCGTTCGGACTCGTTTTCCATATACAAATATACCTATCATTGCATTCAAATTTAACATATCCATTATAATGACCTCTATGACCGAGATCCACCCACCCCTACCGTGCAGCAAAGCGAGTTCCCGTCCGGTTTTTTCTTAAAAGTTCTAATCGTTTACCACCTATTATACTTGATAAATGAATTATTAACTATTTTATTCCACTAATACGTTTTGATTAAAAGCCTGCTTTTTATTATTTGTCTTGTTGTACTTATATACGTATAAATCAATTTAAAATAATATGAGTATTGAGTATACTTTTCTAATAAATTGTTATTTTTATTGCCAGGGTTTTGATAACTGTGTCGTATATATTTTGTATGTATTATTACCTTAGAAACTTTTTGGGTATAGGTAATATTCTAGAATATTATATGTATTATATACAAATATGATGTATATAGATACGTATATTATTTACTGCGAAAAATAATAATATACCCAATTTAAAATTCAATTCGTCAAAAATAGACTATAAATTCGGTAAAACAATGTGGAAAAATAATTCCCGGCTGGTGGATATGTCATTTTTGATTTGATATTTAATATCATTGTATTTGACTAATTATTGTTAAGCGTTTTAATGTCTAGGTGTCGAGTCTATTATTGGTTTTCCAAATATCCACATTTCCATGAAATATAAAGTGTAGACACCGTTTGGTCTTATTTGCATCACGAAAGGTAATTGGGTAAATTGTACAAAACGTATCTTGATTAGAATCACATAATAATATGTAAAATGATACTAATACTAAACAAATATTAGACACTATATTTTTATAACGATTACGTCACTTTTGTCTCTTTTAATAGTTCCATTTTAATGAAATTAATTTAACCGTCTTATATTATGTTTTAAATTAGTTATATTGTTATTAATTATTATGAATTATTAATGTATACCATAATGGAAAATTCATAGAATTATTTCCTACACATAACAATAGTAGTAAAGAAAATTATATAATGAATACTGGCTCCAATCTGGTAAACACTTTACCGTCTACAAACATGAATGGTTTTGTGAAAGCTTACTTGAATAGTTTTCACTATATGCACTTTAGGTTGAAAAATGTCAGATGTAGATATTTAATTGAACAACTCTGCCTATTTTCTATTTTATGATGAGATTAAAAGTATTTTATTTTTTTACAAGCGATGCGCGACGCGTGACGGTCAGTTATGGACTACTAAATAAAATAGGAATTTTGTGAGGCATTCGAGTCTTATTAAATTTATCCTATTATTTTATCTACAAATTTTATAAAACATAAATATAATAATATATTTCAGACAATATTTCATTATTATAATATATTATTACACGCCACCGTCTGAGAACATTTGAACGTAGAATATGTTTAAATACAGGCATAAAGATACATTAAAGCATAGATTTATATTTACCCCTCCGCTAACGATATATCAGTATTTTCCTTTCAAATTAGGTAGGTAATATCTATAACTAGACTACGCTGATTATTTAATACTTATTATATTATTTACACAATAGAAATAAGGACCATTTTCAGCGAGATAACATACAAAAGAAATATAGTAAAACCTTTCAGTCGTTTTAAATTTTGCTTTGCATTAGATGTCCATTGTCCAATACTCGATTCGCTCGTTGCGCTATCAACAATTGCAATTTATATTATATTATTATTATTATTATTAGATTAATTTTAAAATTATATTAATTCTTAATCAGTAAAAACGAAATTCACCGTTTTTTGAGCAGTCAAAACGTCAAAACATATTTTTTTTTTTAAATTAATTTATTTAATAAATTACAGCTGTGCGATCAGGTGTCGCGAAATGGATCGATGCATGGGAAAGACTCAATACGCTGCTCTAGGTGAATCCTTAAAAATATTTTTATATATATAAATATATAAAATTGTATTTAAAATGAAAATTAAAAGACAATTAAATATTTTACCTATAATTTTATTTCCAAAGTTGGTTTATGAATTATAATTTATAACTTATAAAGTTATAACCGTGTTCTGAAAATTAATGAACAATGAAAACTGCACTCGCTTTTTTGTCGAAAACATACGAATGAATACGATATACCCAATATTCATCTGGTGCGTCACAGCACAATTTGATAGCTTACTAAAAATATCTGAAACAATAAATGTATTAAACGTCCGCCGCGTGCAGACCAAACGACTTATGTAATTTACTTTTATGTTCAAACGTTCAGTAATTATTTTGTTATGGTGTGTCGCGTTTGTTTCGAGTGGAAGTACTCGAAATATCGGTTTCTGTTAATTTTATTTTCCAATATTTATCGATGTATTTACTGTCGCGCCGGTCGCCGTATAATCGACACGCGACAATTATTATTGGTTACCTTATTGATGAATGGCATCGTTACTACTACAGTATACAACGTTAACCTTTTCGGTAATGATTGTGTCGTAGATCTTACTAGATTTTAGTACTTATGTGTCATAAGCTCTTTATAATCCTCTATAGAACTCTTGACAATTGACATTATATACAAATATTATAAGTTTAATCTAATTATTTACGATGTTTATAAGCCGTCTCTGTAATACCGCAGGTATGTCGATATATGGGTGTAAATCAATGAGAGTCATAAAATTTATATTAAATTATCAGTCCTCGACGTTAAGTTCGTTCCGAGTTCTACAACATCTACGATTTTCGTTATTCCTGTAACTGGTATCCATAGTTTTAGATTCTGAACGGAGTGATGGAATCTATTGATTTTACAATGATATGCGTTTTTTTTTTTTTTTTTATTTTAGATTCTGAACGGAGTGATAGAATCTATTGATTTTACAATGATGTGTGTTTTTTTTTTATTTTTTTGTGTCTGACGACACCTTTTTTTGCAGTAAAAATCCTTCGATTTGCTTATACAGCAATTTTTCTGAAAGGAAAGTGTATGTAGATGGTATTTGGGTGAGTCAAAAATCCAACATTTTTAATACTTTTTGAAAAAATCGAAAAAAACGATAAAAAATTACGAAAAAACAGGAAATTTTACGCAAAATCACGTTTTTACAAACTACATTTTTTTTAAACTGCTCTAACTCAAAAACGAAAAACCGCAACAACTTGAAATTTTCACCAAATTTTTATCTTGGTGTTCTCTATACATGGTTAAGTTTTCAAAGAATTTTGACATATTTTGACTTATTTATAGACAATTTAAATTTTCGATTTTTGTAAAAATTTTTTTTTAAAACATCTATAAAATTTAATTCGCTGGGCCAAAATTCTCGAAAATTTAATACAAGGTTTATAATAAGCTTAACTTATCCTCACTAGAAAATATCGGAGATCGTTTCATTCAAATTTTTTTTAAAAGCCCATAAAGTTAAAATTTGTATTAAATATGTTAAAATCGCAATAACTTGCAAGTTATTTTGTAGATGAAAATTTATAAAATTTTTTCTGTCTATAACTAAGGTTCAAAATTTTAACACTAGGTTATCCATAAGCTACTCTTCATAAATCTATAAAAAAAGTTTTATTGGACTTAAAGGAAAAAATTTTATGACTGTTTGAAATTTAAATTTTTACGAAATTGCATACTATTGCATTATATTTCAATTTAAATATAAAATACTACATTATTATACACCCATTTTAGACAAACTTATTAACTCCGTTCAGAATCGTTATTCGTATATAATAATATTTATTATTGGATTCAAATTTAACAAATCCATTGTAATTATGACCTATCTTATAAACGAGGTGCACTCCACCCCCAACTGTACAGCAAAGCGAGGCCCATCTGTTTTTTTTTTCAATTTTACTTCCCATCTATTTGCCTAATTTGTCACTCGTAGACCTTCTTTATTCGGATTCGTATTCATATATTTTATCATTTATCTTTCACTTATAAATATATGGTGTAAACAATGTGATTGGGTAATATTTTAATAACAGTATATAGTTGTAGGCTTCATGTAAATCAACAATAAGTTTGTATTCAATTTCTATAACATTTTATTAAAAAATGTAATTAGACATAAAAAATCAGGGTACCCTTTTCTGATTTTTAGATAAATCCCATATCTATAGTTATTAATTTTAATTTTTATAAAGAGTTCATTGGAAACTTAAAGGGTTTTGATTATGGCTAAAATTCTAGGGCCCTAAAACTCGATGCTTTTTTGAAAACTCCTACTTATGCATTATAATTATTCGTTATTTACGTAATAAATTCAGTGAACCTAGTTCCACAGCCCACAGGCTGTACAAAAATCCCGTTATTTGAATATAAACGTAGCATCTACTATTTAGTTTAAGAATTAACATAGTATATCTAAACAATAATCTAATTCGAACAATCGTGTGTTGAGTAATGAAACAAAGGGAGTCCTATTAAATGAATCTGTTCTCTCACATAGATGTTGTATAGCCTATATTTATTTAACTATATATTTATATTTTTTAAAATGAGTAATTTTATTTTTGATAATTTTTGCTTTTGGAGATCACTAGAACTTTCATCCGGTTTATTTTGATAACTTATAATTAGGTTTCAGCGTTGTGGATATGGACTTTTTACACTAACAAGTATGTACTGTAATTCCTAAATCAATTCATTGTGAGGGAAATTGACGGTAGAAAATCATGTTATATAGTCTAAACTGGATTTCAATATTTGTTTTATATCTCGAGTGATGAATAATATATTGATTTTACAATGATGTGTTTTAGTTTTTGTGTCTGTCATTAGGGCAGTAAAAATGCTTCAATTTCTATAAATAGCAAATTTTCTGAAATAAAAGTGAACCTTGTTGATACTGTGGCTTGTCAAAATTCAAAAATTTCTAATAAATTTCAAAAGCGTTGGGAAAAATAATAAAATAATAATGCATTTTTACGCAAAACCACATACAATACATTTTTTATTTTGCTCTAACTTAAAAACCAAAAACCGCAAAAACTTGAAATTATTACCAAGTTTTTATATTTGCGTTTTCTATACATGGATCAGTTTTCAAAATATTTTTATTTAATATTTTGACTTTTTTTTTTTTTGACCTACTTATAGACAATTGAAATTTTCGACTTTTCTAAATAATTTATTTTGAATTTTCAATAATAAAAAATTTGGCTGCCAATAAATTTTGAAAATTTATTACAAGGTTTATTATAAGTTGTACATATCGAAATTAAAAAAAAATCATTAGTCATACATTTTTTTTAAGCGCCTTAAGTTTAAATTTTTCCAAAATATGTCAATATCAAAATGATTTGCAAATTATTTTGTAGTTTAAAATTCATAAAGTTTTTGGTATTTATACTTAAGAATATTTTAACACAGGATATCTATAAGTTTTCTTCAAATAACTTGAAAAATTCAATGAACTTGTAGGAAAAATTTTAATGAACGTCTTAAATTTAAATTTTTACGAAATTGCGTAAAACCATGATCTTAAATATTTGTTATTATTAAAAAAAGTCGTAGAAACTTGAAACCCTTTACAGCTATTTAGATTTTCATTTTAATTTCAAAATATTTTACTTATTTCTAAGCTATTTATAAGCATTTGAAGTATTTGATTTTTTTTATAATTGTTTATAAAAAAAATTTCATTGAGGCAAAATACTTGAGTACCTACTTGATAGAATTTTTCACAGAAATTAAAGTCATTAAAAAATTATTAAGATACATAGATACAATTATTTTTTTAATCGTTTGAAGAGCAAATATTGACATAATATTACAATTTAAATATAATATAATACATATTATCTAGAATTTAGACAGACAAATCATCTCTGTTCAGAATAGTTTTTCGTATACAATAATACCTATCATCGCATTCAAATTTAACACATCTATTATGATAACCTATCCTATGAACGATGTCTACTCCACCCCCTACTGTACAGCACAGTGAGTCCCCGTTATTTTTTTTTACCTATTTGTATTACATATTTTAATATTTACCATGTATCTATAATACATTGTAATTCGCGATGATGAGCCTTGTCGGACATGGGAAATATATTTTTAAATACTACATCTACATGTTATTTATGTTCTAATTTCTGAGTTTAGTAAGCAAACTCACCAATAAAATAAATATATGTGTGTGTTTGTGTGTACTTTTACTGTTCCTTTACTCGTTGTGGTCTACAATGTTTACGATTTTTTCGGAAATACCGTTTTATTGTTATATGTACTGGAACTCATGGCCAATGGGAGTTAATTAATAGGTAAAAGTTTCATTTCATATCAATATTACGTTGTACATACTCAAATTTTTCATCATATTTAACTCTCATCACATATGGTCCTGTTAAAAATGTGTCCGTAAGTAATCAGTAATATTTTTTTCAATACGGCGATACGCCTCTAAAAATATATCCGCTCAAATGATATGTAATAATGTTAGTTTGTATAACATTCGCATTAAAAACACATCCGGTTTTTTTGCTAAATAATGAATATAGAATACCTTTTGTTTTGAAAAATTAATGCGTCGATTTTTGATATTCATGCATTATCATGGGTATCCGTATAGATTTATTTTTTTGATTTTCCTTTTTTTTATCCGCTAATATATTTTACTCTCGTTTTATCAATATCACAGGTAATTTTTTTGTTCTAAAAGTGCCAAATTTTCGCTGAATGACGAAATGTTTTCAATGATAAAATAAATATTAAATTTAAAAAAAAATAGTTTTAGCAATGATACTTTCACTTATTTACCTATTAGGTGGTACCATAGACGCACCTGGTTGTGATTATTTCTGTTTATGGAGGGACAGTGTCCAATATATTATGCTATTACTGCTATTACAATATTTAAACACAGTATGTCTGTAATCTAGAGCATAACATTATTGTTCATTAATGCTTGCACTAAAACGGTTATACATCCGTAACCTACCTATATTTGAGATTAAACTGCGACGTTAGCGCTTGCATTCAACGTTATATAGTTCACATTCGTTCCAATGTGAGTAGGCTTGAAAAAAAACCAAGATTTATGGATGTAGGAAGTTTCATGTCATTTTCTGCCTACATTCTTTCGACAAAAAAAAAAATATGCCGTCCCCACTCCGCCAACAAAGGATTTTAAGAAAGTGCTAGTTGAACTATTTTTAATATAATTTTGTTAGGCATGGGGGTCGATTTTATTATTATTTCAAGCAATACTGTCGTATGCGGATTAAAAATCTGAAAATTTCTGATGAGATCGCACCGAATATTCGAATCATTTCAAGTACGAATTTGGTACCTAGTATTAACTATTAAGTATATTAGATTGTATGCACAGTGGCCAGTCGTTGGTACCATAGCAGTATATTTGTGAATGTGGTCAAAAGAAGTCGTTAAGATTATTGAGTTGTGGTGTGGTTTTATATAATAACAAAATTCTATTCCTATGAAATATAAATTCCATCAGTGATAATATCATTATGTTCTATTATATTATGATTTTGATTTATGAGACTGGAGAAAATAAAGATCGTTTCAGTTGTCTGTATTTTATGATTCTATGGAGACATAATGATAACATATTATTGAATTCCGGCAATTATATTCTTGCCACTAAATGTAATTAAGTACGTGCATTGTTGTATAAAAGCACTGAGGACGCCCAAACCTCAAGGTAATATATTTTCTTATGTCCTAGTTAACAGTTTGAAGTTGGAAAAAAAACACAATGAAATCATTGTATTTATAGAAGCTTTAGTTTTATATTTATTTTATAATATTTAGTTATTAGTTTATTACTATTACATATAACTATATAAGTTAAAACTTAAAAGGAACTTAATAAAAGTTTTATATCTAAATCAAGACACTTAACTTTTAAAATGTATTTATGTTGTTCATACTTCATATTATTATACACTTATTATATTTTTGAGTACATAGTACATACTACATAGGCACTTTTAAATTATAACTAATCCCAATATGTTTATAATGTTTATATGTGTAATGTGTGTATATTATAAAACACGTCATTGGATTACATTAAAATTAGAGAGACGTATTATACGTTATCGTCTACCGATTATTGTCATGATGTTTGTATATCCGTGTGAAATTCAATTTAGAATTGCGTAATTAATTATTTTATTATATAGTCTCACGATTTTAAATACTTCACGAAACCGGTTTGGTAGTTTATATCAATTTCTGAATTATAAGATATTTTTTAATACAATGTATCATAATGTTGGTACATCATAGTGTTTCGTTTTTTTTTTATTTTTTAAATTTTTTATAAAAATATATACATTTTGGATATTCAATACCATTTTTATATTTCTAAGAAAGTACCTATAGAGTTAATTTTGTTGGCACAGGTTTGAAAATATTAAATGACGAGTACTGAAACTCGATCTTATTTTTCAAGAAAATAGATATTCTATTTTGTATTTTTTTTAACATTTTAATTTGATATACTCAAGGATGTCCCAAAATCAATATAAATAGATTATTTCTAAAAAGTATTAAAATTAGATTGACACTTTTCTCGTACTTTTTTTTTTTGTTAATTGTATCTTTAAAATAATTTTAAAATATTAATTAAATATATTCTATTTCATAATCTTTATACATTTATATCCAAATCATATGAAAAAGTTCATAGTCTGAACTAATAAATCAACTCTAAATAAAATTACATATTTTGAATTTTAGTTTACAAGTTTACTTTATTGTTTTAAATTGTAGTATTTAATACCCAAAATATTAAATTTGCTTTCTATTAGATCCAAATGTTAATAACTAATAAGTAACTTCTATAAGCATTTATTTTTATAAATAAACGTTTGCATAGTTAGACTTTTTTGGTAGATCGATTAAAAATATAATATGACTTTTTTCAGCCCATTAAATACAATTGGTTTTTTTTTTTTGATGAAACAGAATATCACTTATGGTGATTAATAATTTAAAAGATTCCCTACGCTTTGAATACTTAAGTAGAGAAAGATTTATTAAATATAATTGATTACTTATTAGATAACAAAATATTCATTTTTTACCATTACCATTCATCCATAGATCTTAAACAACGGTGTACGTGTACATAATACGTACATTATTCATTCATTACATTTAATTATTTTTATCAGATGATTCTATCATATTAAATATTATTTTATATTTCTGATTACTATATTTGGACGTTGCGATAAATTATAGTGGTTTTTAATTTCAAGAAACATGATTTTAGAACATTATATTTTATAGGTAAATAAAGTTTGATTATATTCATTATTTTGTTAGTATTCCTAGTAAATGCGTTTGCTTTTACAACATTATTTATATAACGTGTGAATATTTAATCTATAAATGTCAAGTAGTATAATGAAGTAATTACAGTAGTAATAAAATAATAACAGTTACTCTTAGTAGTAATAGTTCCATATGTGTTGGTGAGAGAATTTGGTCAAACATGTAATCCCAAATTCTAATTATATACAAGTTTACATATTACATAATAGATAATTATTTACAAACAATTAATGAACATACTATAGTTAATTCGATTAAATGTGTTCTATATAGTGAATAGATATGAAAATGCCTTTACATTTAATAGTTTTTATTTCTGCTGTAAATTTTTTTTCTAATAATTCACTGCTTAATAGTTGATCAGTTGATCTATATTTTGTGTAGTGTGAAATCTCACATATTATGTAGTATGAAGAAGCTGGAGCTCATTGTTATGACGACACGACTATTGCATACCAGTATACCACTTACATATATATATATTTTAATGAAAATGTTAGCTTGTGACAAATTGAGTCTTATTTTCACATTTTCCTTAATATAGGCACTCATATTTAAAAGTTTTACTATTTGTAGGTTATTTGTAGGTAGTAGGTACATTTGTTAATCTCATATCAAGTTATATGTGCTCATTTTATTAAAAATGTAGCTAAAATGCATGGATTGTAATTTGTAATTCTCTGTCTCTGTCTATCACTCGCGCAATATAGGAATTTAGACGTTTTCTATTTCTGACTACCGATCGATTAATTAATGCGATAAGAATTTTGAAAACTGATTTCAATTCGTCGTTAAGTCTACTTTAAATCGACTATCCCACTTTTTTAAATTATGCACTTAACATTCCAAAAAATGAACTTTTGTTGATTTTTATGTTTCTAAGTCGTTTAATTTTATTTTGTGACATTTTGAGGGACAAAATGAATAATCGATGGAAATATGTTTTGCATGTGATTGACAGAGACAGAAAATCATGGCTTACAATCCCTTTAAATGATAAATAGTAAAATGCTAGTAGTTTACACAATAATTATTATTATACAAGAAAGTGACCGATTAAAGTGTAAGAATAATAATTAACATGATGTAATCAATTCACGCGAAAAAAAACTAGTATTTAACAAATTTATTTCACATTCAGTTTTAATTTCTGGAATAAATAATGATGTGTACCAATTACGGTGGGAATAGAAAGAAAACAAACTGTTTGTTTTCAACCTCTGACGATTATCTCAAATAATTTTCAATATTAAACGTTTTCCCGGAACTATTATAGCACGGAATTGTTGTAATGTAGCCTGTAGGTATGTAAATGTAATTATTGTGTGTGTGTATGTGTACTGTAAAGTATATACTCATAAATCACGTGAGATGAGAAATTTTATAATAAATGCGACAACGCAAGAAAACCAATAGACGTCCTTTTTCATTCGCATGCAATAAAATAAAATATTGTATGATAAATTATATGGCCTCGTGTCTTACAAGGAGGAGCACTACCACCACCAGTTGAAGTATGCGATGTTTGATCCTTTATAATATATCATACTATTTTCCGGTTTTTTCTTCGCGTATACGTTCAACGTTGTCGAATGTCAGTGGAGATGTTTTGATCGCCTTCCACGTGGATTTATGCATACATTCTTTCGAAGTAGATAATATTATATACATATATATTATTGTGCAGTTTGAAGATTCCGACACGTTAACAGCTGGTTTTATATATTGATTTTCTATCGAGTGGGAGTTTAATCGCCATTGGTTTGTGCATATGACGGGCTTTGCGATTTTATGGAAACATATTAAGTTGTTGCTGTTTTGAAGTAACATTTCCCTATACCCAATCTTTTACGTTAACTGTAGTGACATATATAGCTGTTGACTGTAGTTATTATAGAGAACATATGAGATACTTACTTTTTTGATATTTTATTGTTATTTTACTCAGTTAAATGTATATTTTTTAATATTATTTTACAAACTTTTCCAAACATACCAAAACACCGCACTACAAACGTGTTTATTTTAAATATGAATATTAGACTATGATATGTGTTTGTAATTTCAAGAAAAAAAAGGAGTATGACAGAAAGAAAATAATATAAGAAAGGCTTTTCAAAACTTATCAGGGCCCTGATTGGGAAAAATCGAAAATCCAAGGAAATTTACTGTTGTACATTTACATTATTTTTCCCAGTGAATTTAAAAACAGTAGCCGGAGACGGAATAGACTATAGAGTGATGTTCATAATTGACATGAGGTATATTTTTAAACCCATCGCGTTTACAACAATATTATATAGCCCGAAACCCCTTATTTCCTCTCGATTACACGCCACTGGCGTAAATTATACAGCAACATAATATTATCACAATACGTTGTACCGCGGTCAACAAGATTCCTCGGAAAGTCGGAACCGCTCGCGTAAAAACGTAATTTCTGCACGGACGTCTGTGATGACACGCATGATATGTGCACCGCGGTACACACAAAAATGGTGGCAAAAGGCTTACACACAGGTCTGGGTCCCGCCCGCGAAACTTGACGCCATGTCGCTGCAAACGGACGGACGGACACAATGCAGACGGCGGCGACGGCACCACATATCGCGCAGGACGGCGGTGGCGCGCGCGAAATCACATTATCATGCCATGTACGGCGGAATATTATTACGCGTCGTCTCCGGTTCGCTCTACCCGCGGGCGATGGCTGCGACGACGATATTGTATTATTATTATTATCATCATTACATTTTATAAAGGACCCGCGCCGAGAGAGCAGCCAGCTAGCGAGCGAATGTGCCGCGTGTGTGTGTGTGTGTGTGTGTGTGTGTGTGTGTGCGCGCGCGCGTCTCACTCTGTGATATTTCGGAGCTTGGGGGTCGCGCGCGCGTGCGTGTGTGTGTGCGTGTCGGGTGGTAATGTCTTTGGGCGGCGGCGGTGGCCGGAAGGTCGGTGGACGCGTGGTGGCGGTAGGCGGGGGGTGTGCGAGAGCCAGCCGGCTGGTGGACGGGCGGCGGCGGTGCTCCGCGTACGCCGACCGATCTCTGTTTCATCGATTCGCGCGCGCGGCCACGGTGATGGTGGGGATATAACCCACCGGCGACCATTCTCGCCCGCCGCCCCGACTCTCGTCATTGTACCGCGCGCGTCTCGCGCGTACGCCGACGGACCCGAATCCTGTGGGAGGGGGGTCGGTCGAACCGTTTTCTCGTGGCGTGCGCTCGGGTCGCGGGGTAACCGTGTACGTACGGCGGTGCGTTCCTTTTCCCGTATCCAATCCATTCGTCAGATTGTGTTTGTGCCACTGGGCGTCCGTGTCGGTTTGCAAAACATTTCTCAGTTTTCGTTTGACTGTGTTCGTACTCGCACTACGGCCGTCCATTGTTCGCCCGCTCTCTTCTTTTTTTTTCTTTTTTCCTATTATAAATTAATTCCATCCGACGATACCATCGTATCGCTCGCGTACGTATTTTTACCGAGCGCGCACCAGTGTGTGTTCGCTACACGTCGTCGTTTGCCGTAGCTTTTGTTCCCGTTGTCTTCGACCGAAAAAACGAAAATCATTGCGACACGCTGCGACGTGGTGTAGTATGTTAGACCGTCAGTCGTACGCCCTGCTACGTTTGTGATAACAAGGTTTTATAATACGGCCTCAAACTGTGGACTGCAACGCCCTATTTGATCCCCCATCAGGGGCTATACTATCCAGTAAGTACATTTTTGAATTTAGTTGATTAATGTCACTATTATTGTTAAAAATCGGTTATCAAACGACGAATCTATTAACGCTCGCTGCTCATTTATTGGACTATTGGTGCAAGTATTGACGCGCGTCCCCGTTTCGACAGAGGAGAGCACCGCCAGCTTTTCGAGCGCGTGGACCGATGGACGTTGCACATTTTTGGTGTCCGCCGCAAACACAATAGATGTCTCGTCCACCGCGCCGCCGTCGTTATACAAGCAAGCGCGCGCGCGCCCGCACACACATCACTCACGCACACATATACACACACACACACTCACATGTAAACACACTCATAATATATTACGTTCACACGTACACAGTCTTACGTTCAGCATAGTAATAATAATAATAATATACACACCCGTAATCACAGTGTACACACGAGCGCAACAGTACCAGCGGCGGCCGTATAGCTTAGGCCTGGATTTTTTTTAGAAATCACGTACGACCCGCTGCCAGTATGATGATGGGTATACCAAACTGTCTGTCGCGTATGCGAAATGTTACGTATTACAAAAGCTCGGAAGACCATTATTTACGGACGTAATTTTGGAGCATAAAAATGATTGATTACATTATTATATTAACGGTGTCGTTTGAAATTGTGTCTGCCTTGGCCCTTCGATAAGAACGGCAAAGGTTGAGCAGATAAAAGAGCTGTATCACTGCCACTGACCCCTTCCCTACTCACCGACAAACTCGTTTGTTGCACAATCATGCACATCTCATATTTTCTTTTCTTGTCCTGTGTGCGATGCGTTATCATCGCCGTCATAATAGTGACTACTGACTGGAGCCCACCGGCGGCCACGATACCACTTGCTACTCCGTGACGGGTGTCTCATAGGTCTACGTTCCATTTCCATCTTTTAGATGCGAATCTAGTAAAGATGCCCTTATTTTATTTGTGATCTCTCGATCTCTTAATCTTATATTATTTTAATACTGTGGTTGTTGTCGCTGTTTCGTAATATTGGTCGCTATTAGAACTGTGGATGCTTCATTGTGATCTCGTAGAAAACCTCATGTGACCGTGGTAAGCCACCCCTTATTTGCGAGCTATTTTTGTCTTCAGCGACGACGATCCCTATTTACCGTACGTCTACATACAGCGAAAGGCGTGTCACTAGCAGCGCGGCCAAATGGTGTAAAAATTACCACCGGAAATCAAATTTCCATTTTACGCCTCTTTCCCTAACATCCTCACCGAGAGAGTTTGTTTGAACCCTCTTTTGATGATACTTGCAGGCTTAAAATGTCTGTATAAAGGGTTACGACGACGACTGTGTTTAAAAAAAAACACTATATTATCAGTTATCACGTATTATCAATTCCCATAGGGCATAGAGACATCAAGTAAGATCGTATTAGTTATTTTCTGTGCTCGGTCCATATGGCTAAATAACATTTACAAATAGATTATATGAAACTACTTACTTACTTGCAATTTCAAACTATCGATATTTCTTAAGGTTTATATCAAACCTTAACCATCGAGATACAGTATACTCACCATGTTACAAAAATCTCAATAAAAACTATTAATATTTTTACACGTTTTTATGGCAATGCAATTTAGAATTCTTAATTTTTATCTGAGGGAGGGGAGGGGAAGAAATAATAGTGAGGACCATGAGGATGCATTCTCTCTAAGTCTGGACCTGGTCGTCGCAAAAAGTTGTATTAAATATATTAATTGCATACGAAAACGAATTTACGATCACAACCAAAATGTAAGAATATTCTTCTTATGGCAAACTATGTGCGAGTTTTTATTTTTCACAGCCTGTTGATGCGCGTTGCTAACACAAATGAAAACAATTAAATTAAAATAAAGTCGTCCATTAGACTAATTAAACCGACCGTATGTTTTCGTCATTGCCGTTGCCGTCTCTTCCTCTTCCGACTGAGTCATGTGGCGAATAGTCTCATTTCGTATAATAATATATTATTATTTATTAATAATTCGTAAAAAAATACGCCTGTCGTAAAATAAAAACAATAATTGTCTCCCTTCCCTCGTCCCTTCTTGCTTCTCTTGCAGAACGATCGATATTCATATTATACGATTTGCGTGTTTGTCTTTTGTCTATATTATAATATGTATATACCGGCCACGAGGTGCTTTTATTGAGTGCTCGGTCATGTTCTCGGTGTTTTTTTTTTGTTTATTCCATCGTGGCGTATACGGGCATGGGGGGGGAGTAGGTTATCATACCAGTATGACGACGGACCTTTTCACGAAAACTTTTTTTTGTTTTTGAAAATTTTACCTAAACGGTTGTTTACGTTTTCAGATTTGACAAGTATACGTACCATGTGAAACATAATTTTCGTACTTAAATTACGTTGATTTTTATCGCATGTGCATTGTATAGTAGAATTTAGTAAAACAACTATTAATAATCGCGCTTGTCGATAATACCTAAGCTTTATAATATAAACATCGATTATAACAAAACATCACTTTTATTCTACGAATAGGGTGATGTTTCGAATTATGTACTTGTCCAGGAAAGTTCAATTATTAAAAATATCCTGGCTATAATATATACATACTTAATACCTATTATGTATGTATATATATATTAACCTATTTATAATTTACATATTTTGTACAATTCGTGTGATATTTTTGTTTGACAGCCACCGAACAGCTTGAGATACGTAATTCGACGAATGAATTATATAATATGACGCTAGTTATAGGTGGTTGCCAAGCAAACGTCTAACTTTGATCGCGAAAAAATGTGTATTGTAATTCCCATAAATGAAATTGCATTTGAAAACTTGGCACGGTCGTTTCCCGCACAACCCGTTTCGATACCCGAAGTGATTGTTAATTTGTTGTCTCGTAATTAACGGATTTATATACTCCATTGTAATGAAACGCCCTTATATTATTATATATAAAGCCAGTGTCCATTGACCATATGGACTGTGGCCAGATAGCTATGGTACACTAACATATGTTCATTTTATATATTACAAAATTTCAAAACCGTTTAATTTTCCGTTATTTCTTTTTTCATTCATAAAATAAGAACGCCTTGATCGATTTCGTAGATAATATTTGTATAAAATACAGCGTACTAGCATAAATATAAAATAAATATTAAAAATATACTCTTTATCGAATTTCGACCTTTTTTATTTGTAGATATAATAATATAGGTACCCTTTGTGTGAATACTCCTGTTGGGGGAATTTACTCGGAATTTAATTAAGCATCAAAATCACCGTAAATGCAACAAATACTCCCTATCGTTTGATCAACTTTTTGATTATGTAAGTTGCGTAAATAATTAAGAATTGCGTTTAATAAAGAGCCGTAAAAGCCAAAAGGCGTATAGTAAAAACTAAAAACAGCAGATCACCTAAATAGTTTGTTTAAACCTACAGAAAAGTGAAGTTTCGCAGAACCGTTTAAAAATAAATTCATAAACGAAATTTAAAAAAAAAAAGTTAATTCTGGGTAGGTACCGGCTGTATATTAAAACAATCTTTTCATTATACGCTACTCGAAGTAATCGTCCCCGATTACTCGGTTTCTAAGTAAAAACCTTGTTTAGAACGCTCGAACATAAAAGAAAGAGGCTGTTAAATGGCAAATAAAAGTTTTCCTGTGGTCATTAAATCGGCTCTTCACACTCTAGCAATCGCCGCCGCTGTTATATTATGCACTCCTGTTCGCTGGTCCGCGCGAGTTTATTATTTCATTTTCTGAAAACTACCAGACCGCATTGTAAATGTACGTACACGATTTTTTCACTATTTTATTTTATTATACATAGCCCCAACAGAGACTGTCTGCGTTATTTCAGTTGTGTGTGTGTGTGTGTGTTCCTCCTGTGGAGGTCGGTCGTGTAGGAAACACATGTCGGGGGGCCGCGCATAATTTATTTATCCTGTCTCTATACGCACGCGAAAGGGGTAGGGAGGGAACAGGGGCGGCTCACACATCTGTTACGACACTAGAGGACGTGCGGGGAACGAAATAGTGTGTACGATAGAGAACGCGCGTCGTCGGTTTGGCGTGGTTAGTGATGGTGGTGGGAAAATTCCATTAAAAACGCACTCTAAACATTGATTTTTCCTCCCCGACGTCGAATGAATTGAATATACAACGTCGTCGTGTTCTCGCGCGTCCTCCTAGACACATCATCGTCATTGACTCGTTATTTTATATTTGGGTCGAAATAAGTCTGGATTACCATTGGGATTGGATTGGATGTCGTTGTTGTCTTTGTTGTGTATTGATCGAGTATGTGAGGAGCTTTCCTCGGTTCTTAATACGTGCTGCATTTTATAAGCCAAACGCCGTGGTCGTATACTTATCCAACCGAGGGTTATTATGTAGAAATATATAGAGATATAGAATTTTAAAATTGTTTAATTTTTCATTCCATTTTCTTCTCGGTTATTTAAAATGTCTCTTTGTTCGTGTGGTTTTGATTAATTTATACGAAAGCCGATCAATACGGTTTGGTATGGTTTTACGGTGAAAATATTACCCATTGAACAAAATGTACTTACAGTAAAAAATTAGAAATATCTCTTGACATAACGACAAGATTTTTTTGCTTTCTCTTTGACTAAATATATTACGAAAATCATTTTTTTATTATACAGTTTGGTTTGATTAATCTTGACGAATAAAAAAAAAATATTTTTGTTTTAACAAGATCGAGTTCCCACACGGTTTTCTGAACGATTTTATTTACTAGATACTTGTCCTGGGAAATGAGATGTTGTAATAACATCTGCTGCTACTACTTTTACCATCCTGTGTAAAGACGTTGGGTAATGGGCGTAACTTAGTCATTATGGTTGAAGCGGTAGTCACGAACAAATTTTCCTATTGTTTTCGTGATCTACACTAAAGTATTTGCTCGGGAATATACGAATATTGATTATTAAGCCAATTATGTACAAAATACTTCCTTTGGTCAACAATTCGTATAGCCTAGAGTATTGTAAAGTATTCTATTAAAAATTGAAACGGATAATAAGTTTATTGATGGACGATAGTGTTTTTCTTGACATCATTCAAATTATTATCAAAATGTTGATTCTCATGGGTATTTTAAAATTATAAAATAATGGATTACACACATTATTCAAGATATTATTTCCTCTGTTTCTTCAACTACGCGTTTTGAATACTTTTCAAAAGTATTCTTCACAAAACCGGGACCACGACGGCAACACAACACCGGTAGACGCTCTGTATAGTCGTATAAATTACCGCGGGACGATAAATATTTCGAGCACAGTCGTCCCGCATAGTAGAAAACAAGAAGTAATAGGAATAATAATATGTAATATACTCGCCCCTTTTTTAATTTTTTTTTTTTCTATTAATTTATCATTGTTGTTTTTATAATTTTACCGCGGCGCCCACATCCTGCAATCATAACGGAATCCTTGCGGCAAGTACACCGGTGGCCGCCACACCGCGGTCGCACAACTGCACCTATAATGCGTTTGATGGCAATGCAGCGCATAGCCGTGATAATAAGATACAACTAATACGCAACAACGTTTGTCAATAAATGACGATGCATCTGTCGCACGTGTGCGCAAGTAATCGGATCTAGTGTAATGTCGCCTTGGGTACGATACGCGTCATGGCACGAATTCAAAAGCAGTCGTTGTTTTTTTTATGCCCTAGTCGTACCCGTACCCGTTCGTCTTTGCCGCCGTTGGCCGATCATTACTATTATTATTACTATCATCATCATCATCGTCATCATTATTATTATTATCATTATAAAACGCTTGGCACATATCTGCGGTGTACAAACCGCGCGCCGCGCACAAGGTTAACCTCGTCTCGTCGGTCGTTGCAAAACCCAACCTTCGACACGTTTCCGATAACAATAAAGGTATATAGGTATTACCGCTACAGCACCACAAACGGGCGCGTGCACACGCTCCGCGGACTTGTACGCCGACGACTACTGAAAACGGGGTTTGGACTTCGTACGTGTTATACGCGTCCTCGAATATAATATATATATATATATACAATGTTAATTGCAGTGTTTTTTATACCACTGGGACTTCCTAACTTATTTCATTCTCAGCACCCTAAAGTATTTAGTAAAAATCCGGAGGCACCCTGTAATAGTGACTTTGGTTTTCGTTAGCTATGACTTTTGGTATGATCAAATATATTATATTTTATAAAAATAAATACTTTTAACATTAATTTCACATTACTTAAAAATTAAACACTTTTGTTGAATCGTGAAAAATATGTGTGATTTCTTTGTATTTGAAATAATTCCACGGCACCTTCAATACATTTCAAGTTCGCGGCATCCTGGTTTGGAACATTTCATATAACGTATACTTTTTATAGCGTTTATGTCGCCGTTCTTATAACACCCGCGTAATGAGTATACGCGTTTTAGACATTTCAGTTTACCTGAGTAGTACTCAGCGACCCGGTTTAAAACCAACGATAAAATGATAATATTAATTATAAATTATAATGGTTGGCCGTACATTACAATCGAGTTTTCTCTCTTAATTACGAATTAATAAACGCTAAAGTGCTCGCGCGCAGTGATTCGGCGACGACGGGTGTGTCGGTCTAGAAATCGCCACAAAAGGAATCCGCTGACCGTGCGACGCGATAATGTATCTACGATTATAATAATGTTATTATCATGTTGTATTATTATCGGTCCGCTTGTTTTTGGTGTTAATATTATTCGTCGGGCTCGCAGCATTATTCGGAAAAAATAATTCACGATTGTCGAACAGTCGGCAGTCCTCTGTTTGAGGACGGCCGTGTTATAACTTGCATAGGTAGTACTTACGCAGCTACACTTCACATAACATATATTTATCGAAATCCGCACATATATACTACATAATGTAATGTTATATACGTACTGTTTATTATTATTATTTCGTGCATAAAACCTAACTCCTCACCCACTCGCACTATCCTAGCGGGTTCCAAGGTTTTATTAGCTCGACACGACGATAATAATATTATTGCAGCTTGTTTTTCTTTGGCGAATTACCGTTCGCGGGAGTAGAGGGGAAACGCACGTGTTGTCTGTCGTCGTTGTTACCTACCTGTTGGTAACGAGAAACCAAAAAACTGATAATGTGTTAGTGGTGGTATAGTTTTAATGAAGAAAATCAAGTGTTTATTTACTGTACACATTGAAACCGTAAAAGTTTATTGTCTGCACCCAATTGCATTTATTCTCATTTTCATTTGACGTTTGTTAGGTTATCATATGCTCGATTTATTTTAAACGGGGTAGCATTTTAGTCAGATTTAACTTTCAACAGTAATATACTTTCCTTATTAATTCATATTAATTACATTTAGACTGCGTATTTTATTATAAAGATTCTTCATCAGGTTCACAGTTAAGGTTATTTTGGTATACAGTCAAAAGAATTTAACATGTTTTATGGTTAAGAGCTAAGAAACAATATGTCCATTTATACTGTATTAAATAAACAGATTTAGTTTATTATAAGATAAATTTTTTAATAATTGACAATTATAAGTATTGTAGCATTTTTGAGTTTCTATATTTTCTATGCAAAATATTCTTTAACTTCTGATAACACTTGTAGGTTCTTTGTAAAAATTTACTTATTTGATTTATTCATTATAGTTATTCATTATTCATTATGTTTCTGTGTGTGTATGTATTAAGCTCCTATGTTCAGACGTTCAGTGTTTAAATTGGAAAACATTTAAATTCAAGTTAGCCGTGGTTAATTATTTACGATTTTTATTTTATTTTATTTTCAAATACCTAATAACATTTGAATATGATCAAATAGAGGGGATACTTCCATTACTATTCGAGTTGGTAACTGCGTTTTATTATACTCGAAATAAAAATTACTAGACATAAGAAATTTATATTAATTTAGTGTCATTGTAATATCATATCCGTTTTAACTTTTAATTTCAGTATTTAATTAAGTCTAAATCGTATTTACACGAGTATTTACATTATTTTACCATTGAAAAATGTTTTGTTACCATGTTTTCCATTTTTAATTTAATTAAGTTATGAATATCTATGTTTTACAACTTTTGGTATAATTAGATATTTAGTTTTGATTTGTCTTCTTTGTAGAATAAGAAATAAAATAAATCAAATAATAATCTGATGGTCTTACGTTTTGTGCTCGTTTTAATTTTATTTAGGGTTTTAATTAATTAATTTTTAAAATAATTATACTGGCCCAACTCTATATTAATTTTATGCAAGTGTTGACAATTAATTAGTGGAATTCAGATTAAAATCACAATATCAGTTGTATTGTAACCTTTGGTTTTGTTGTTCGTATATCTCTATTGCTATTATATTACAATAATGTTCGTTGTAATTTATTATAAATTAAATTAAACATTTTGGTTAGAAATTTGAATGGAATGACAACCATTTATGTCCGAATTATTTTTAAAACTGTAAGGTCTCGTTAGAAATCTTTAACTCGCATATTTTGGCAAGTATTTTCATTTCATTTATGAGTACATAAATAAATCCATTGCCAATAAACATTGACATAGTGTGTGTTTTCGGCTAATATTTCTATTACATTTTTGTATGCTAATACATAAGTATTGGTGTATTTTTAATCGTAATCAATGATTACTAGTACATTTTGGCCAAATTAAATTGCGAGAAATTTAAATTTAGTTTAAATAAGTCAATTTTTAATGGTATGTAATATCTTAATCTGTTATTTAATATAATATTATTATACCATAATATTTTTTCAATGTAAATAAGATAAAATATTTCAATGTTATTATAACACTAATTATAAAATTACTTTGAAAAAGAAAAAACTTATTGTACACCTACATAGTAAGTATTTTATTACACGAAATAAAGAAATGTTTCATAAATAGCCTTATTAATTGTTTATAGATTATTGATTTGGACTGTGCTCTATGATTCGACTAAATATCTTTTTAATTTTTATGTTTTGAACATAAATAGTACCTAATATTTGAATGATTTAAATAATAAAGTATCATGTTTTTTGCATTCATTTGCTATTGAACATAAGGATTATCGTGTTGAACAAATGATTTAACAAATTCTGTTTAACACTTACATTTTTAATATTGTTTTAGATATTTTTTCTATTTATTGAATATTAAATTGAATAATGAAGTTAAGTTTGTACCTGATTATCCAGACATAATGGAATAATGTCTTTGGGAATTAAAAAAAAAGTGTAAATAATATGTTTGATAAAATATGCTAGAATTTCGACACACACACACACACACACATAATGTATAGTTCAGACTTCAGAATGTTCAGAGGTACTCAACAGATAATCATTGTCTCGTTTGAAATTCGTTAGAACAATAAATTCAGTCTAAATTTAGTTTGACTATAATAAATCTGAGTGTAGAATGCTTTTGCCAGCTTTATAATCTCATACTAACACAACACGTCTTGCACACAGTATAGTAATATAGTAGTATTCATCACGTTTGTTCGTTTTTAACGAATTAGTCGGTTACAATAAACACCAATTTAACTCAATTTCTAATAACCATACATCACATAATGTGTTTTCACTCGTCTGTATGTGCTTGTGTATTTGTATAGGTATAGGATGTTGCCACTTGCCGAGTAATATAAATGTAAGCCCACAGTACTTAAATATATTTTTCCCGTTGTGTTCGTATGATAATATATATTTTTAATATCATTGAAGAGCATCACCGACTATATAACAATGGTCATCCCCTCCAGGGTCCCCTCTGTAGATGTGTCCTCGAAATTGGCTTGTGCACACAATGTACTAAGTACATCCTCATTAGACCACAGTGAGACCCCGTGAACAACATCTACCGTTGTGTTTTTCCTCCGTAGATAATGCTGTGGTATACTAGTATACGATGAAATGTGAAAAAAATAGAATAAGTCCTTCGAGCAAGTACAACACGAGCGCGTACTCATATACATAAAATAATATATGGGTACACAATTACGTACAATGTACATATTTGTAGGAGTACCTGCAGCGAAGTTCTGTACGTCGAGGAAACAATTGATGATTTTTTCCCCTTTTTTCATTTTTAATCGGTATTGTTGCAAAATATGTAAATATACAACTACGCTTCTTCAAAAAAACCTCTCGATTGGTCACGAATCTTCCCGCTTTCACGTACAAAACGAATATGGCCATACGTGTTAACATGTATGTGTGTGTGTGTGTGTGGTTTGTCTGTATAAAAATCGACATTATTATGTAATTATTTGGAGAAACTTTAATGCCTACCACATTACCGGTCTTGTCTACTATGTAGCGCGTTACTTCATTATACCTGTACACTTGTGCTTGTCCTAAAATATAATAATAATATATCTGCAATTAGTATGCTGTTGCTGTGCTTCAAACAGACTGGTTACTGGCCCTAACGCATATATATATATATATATATATAATATTATTCTTATTCTCTTTTATACCTATAGCCTATAGGTAAGTATACTCGTTTAGCCTGTTCGTAGCTCGGTCCACTAATTTATTCCGAGGCGCACGCTTTCGACGAAGAGCTCTCCACGCGTGAAATGCGCGCACTAAAACTGGGCAAAAACATTGTTATTACTTATTAGAAGTAAGCACGAGGATATATTACCAACGATGTCCATCACGTTGTGTGTTCACGTCCACCACGAACACGGATGACGCCCTAAGGCGAACGTGCACACGACGACCCGAAACAATTTCAATATTCTAGGCAAATTGAATAGTATTCCTCGAACATCAGCGATTTACATCAATAATTTACGTTTATGATGTCATCTCGAGTGTTTCTAGCCATTTTGTATTCGTTCCATGTACCTTGTACATTTCATGTTGGTTTTTTAGTATTATTTTTATTCAAAACTATTTGTTAACTTAAAAACTAAAATGTTAGCAAACATTTTCAATTAGACATTTTACTGCTGCGTCTTTATAATATAATGTTCTTTTGTTCGGTAATATAATATTATCATTAATATCGATCTGGATTATTTGGGGCACATCGTTTTTCACAATGGTGGCTTGTGATATGAGGCGCAAGGGCACGTGCTCTACTTCATCGAATGGAAAACATTTATTGAAGAATTTTTAATAAATTAGAATTTAATAGGTATTATTTCCATCATAGTATGTAAATATAGTTGTTATTGAATGCGCGGGTAGGCACTAAACAGCCTTGCTTAAAATACGAGCAAATTGAAGCTACACACAAAATAGTTTTATAAATCAACGTTGGGTACAAAGGTGGCAAGCATTAATTTACCTTAATGGCCCAATCAGTATAAGTTTTCCCTTCCTTATTGATACAATTTACCATATGTCTGGCACTAACGGGTTGTGATTTAGTTATTTTTGAAGTTTTACTTTAATTATACTAATTATTACAATTATTATTAAAATACAATTAAATATTATTTGTGCTTATAGCAAATGGTTCAAGGAGGAATTGATCCATATGCATCACTCGCGGCAGCGTCTGGTGCATTCCCCATGCAACAACCTGGTCAGATGACTGCAATGACGCTTAAAATGACTAATCCCCAGCCACCAACTCTAATGCCAGCTACGGTGGCTACATCTCAAACTACTGTTCCACTTCCACCTGTGACTGTAGAGAGTGATCCACCACCACCCCCTATTGCATACTCGCCACCAGCTGGGCTAAACATATCAATAGCATCTCAACAGCAACAACAGCAACAACAGCAGCAGCATCAACAGCAACAGCAGCAGCAGCAGCATCAACAGCAACATCAACAGCAGCAGCAGTCAGCTGGATTAATGAAGTCTGATCAACCAATTACAGTTACTACAACGTCACAACCAGTAAGTATTAAACCTAAATATGTTATAGTAAATTGGAGAATTTGCTAATATTTTTTCGCTTACACTGTAATGGCCTTAGTAATTTTTCTGTATAATCTAAAAACAGCTAGTTCACTTGTCATACATTATTTTTTTTTCTTTTTGTGATGTATAGTTGGAATGTACTAATGCCACAAATGCGTTGACTACACCGGTGTCAGTATCTGTAGCCTCACCAACGAACATTACCAATGTTGGCGCTGGGTCCCCTTGTTCATCTAGCGAAGACAAAAATATCCAGTCAAAGAGACTTCATGTATCAAATATACCCTTTAGATTTAGAGAGCCTGACTTGCGTGCCATGTTTGGGGTAATTTATTAATATTTTGTTTGATAAATAATTGTATTCTTATTTGTAGATTCATATAAAATATATTCTAAAGTGACATTAGGTTTAAGCAGGTTTTATATAAAAAATTAAATAAGTTAATAGTATTATTTGAACTTAATAATTAATCGAGTAATTAATGTACTAGATAATAATTTATTGAATTTTGAATATTGTATGTTGTAAGCCGTATGAAAAATCCATCATTTTGTAAAATAAAACTAGGCTTATTGCAAAAGGGTGGCCCATTTGCAAACTAATATTTTAAAAAATTAATACTTAACTTAAAATTAAAAAAAAAATTACTCATTTTCATTTTCCATATGGCTTACAACATATATACCTACATATTAGTTAATTTGGAGTTAAAAAATGTATGTGTATGAATTTATTATAATTTGCTGCACAAACCTAAGTAACCATAAAAATTCATATATCATATAAACGTCTATCATGTATAAGCTTGTTAAACATTCAAATTGAAAATAGAGCTTTTAGATTGCAACCTGAGTGCAATTGCATCATGATAATATATTAAATAAGTTGTATTCAAAATGTATGGTTACAATATTAAATAATTATTGTAATATCTTTGATTTTAACGTCAAGTCACTTATGTCTTTTTTCAGCAATTTGGACCAATTCTAGATGTTGAAATTATTTTTAATGAGCGTGGATCAAAGGTAATTATGGTTATTTGTAGTCAATAAAATGTTATACATTATTAAAAAAGTTATAACTTGGTTATATAAAAAAAAATTCACGCTTTTTTGGCAGCTAAATAACTTTAATTAATAATAAAACTATACAAATAAATTAAAATTTTAATTATTTTGTAATTTTTAAAATAAATAAATCCTTTAAATTTAGTTTTAAAATGTCTTAATTGATTAATTAAAAAATTATCTATAATATTAAAAATACTAATTAAATTATAACATATTATATAATATGTTTATGTAGGTTATTCTTATCAATTTTAATTTTATTTTATTCAAACAATATAAATCTATTTTTTATTCAATAAGTCATCAAACAAAATTATTTGAACACTCTGGAAACTATAATTTTTTTTTTTTAATTATTAATTTTGAATTTACCAAGTATCTACTTAAGTTTTAAATGCTTTTCAATAAATCTTTATACTATCCATTATTCTAGTATATCACAATCTTCCTACCCGAATAATTTTTACTATTGTTAGAGTAAAATATTAAACTTTTTACATTTTCATTATACAAATTTAAAATAAATCATTATTAATCATTTTGATTTTATTCTATACTATGGTATTTGAATAATAGATCCTTTTCTTAACATACTTTTTCCATATCCACTACGGAAATTTTTGGGAGCATTCACACAACGCTATAAGTAGCGCAATATTTTATTTTTTTCTTAACACTAGTTTATCATTGACACGTAATTAATAGCACAATAACGCTAATAAAATTGTAAACCGCTTAAAAGTTCCACTTTCTTGTGAAACGCTATACATAATGAATGCTGGACTAACTTAGCATTTTCTGTACTTTTTATTTTTTATTGTTGTATAGTGTTAACTGTGAACGTCAATGTTCGCTTCCCCAAACAAATTTAACTAAATAATTTAAATAATTTTCATATTTTTTTTTAAAGAATAAAATGTAAAACATTGATAATAATTAATATAAAATTCAAATTACTCTTTTTGTAATAATATTAAAACATTTATTTTCTGTTGAGTTTGTTTATTTGCATGTGTTTTGTTGTGTGTGTTGCATGCAGGGATTCGGTTTTGTAACGTTTGGGAATAGCGCTGACGCTGATGAGGCTCGCGAACATCTTCACGGAACAGTTGTTGAAGGCAGAAAAATAGAGGTTTGCATGCAAATATTTATGCTATTTATATGTTTATATATATACTTATATTTTTACTTATAATTTATATGTTTACCACTTATTACATAGTAAGACTAATCACTACGTAGATTCTTAATTTTTAAAAACCATTGTAAAAACTAAATCATTTTTATTATTATTACTATTATTATTTTTATTTAATTAGTGCTTATTTTCAGTACTTTCTTGAACCATCAATAAGATTTATTAATAGATTTTATAACTTATTTTAAACTAATATGTTTTTTTTATTCTTTTGCACTATTACTTTTAATATTGATGGTACATGAATGATGGAAATGAAGGGTTGTACAGGGTGTTTTTCATTGTAAATGTTTATCTAGTTTTCATTCATCTTGGCAAAACAAAATGCTTGGCTATGCCATTTTAAGCAATAAACATAATCAAAAGTAATGTTACACTGAACTAATCAGTGTACCTACTGTTTTATATTCTAGGATAATATTTTTTTCATTATTTTATACTTATATGATTTAATTTTATGGTACATAATTACATATATTTGAAATTCAATTTTTGGTTTAAAAAGTATTAAGTAATAAGTAAAAATGTTTATCTATTTAAAATTGATTTATGAATTTAGAAAAATTATAAAATTGATTTAACCAATTCACATAATTCATGTAATTTGTATGCTGATAATAGTCTTTTAAATTTTTACTTATGTATGTATGTATAATTTTACTAATTAAGTTTATTGCTTCAAAACATGCCTATTACATATACCTACTTGTATATTGTTTAACAATTGGCTAATAATTTTATATTCATTACTGATCCTAAAATTAAGTAACCACTAATTTAAAATTATTGAAAAAATAAAATAAAATTAATGTGAAAAAAATATATTGAATCTTCCATCATCTTAAGTATTTTCAGTCTGAATATTGGTTATACTTTAAATTCTTCTGTTTATGTGACAAGTGATAATATAACTTAACTAAAGAAAGATTATAGGAAATATGTTTCCCATAATATACCTGTATTTACTTCTTTTCAAATCTTCAATTTATTTTTTCATCAATTTAAATTAAGATTTATAAATATTGGGTTGAAAAATATTAACTAAAAGACATTATATAGACCAAGTCATTTTCATTTACATGTATAGATATTAGGTAATGTGTCTTTTTAATTTTCTACACTTTATCTTACAAAATAATAAAGCAGTATGACAAATTATTTGTATTTATATTAGGAATACAATAAGTTGAAAAGGAAAAAATATACCTACTTAATTTATAAAATATATCAAGTATTGAATAAACTTGAATGAACATTAATGAAACAAAGTAAAAGTTTCAACTGTAATTTGTATTGTTCTTTAAATTTTTAAATACTTTTTCTGAATTATATTTTTATTTAAGTATTTGTTATAATTTAAAATTATATATGAACATGTATGTAGTTGAGGTGTATGATTTTATTATGATGATATTAGAAAATGGCAGAAATCTGACTCATGGGTCTGAAATAGTTGTAAAAACTTCCTTGCATAAAGAAATCTTACAGCCTATGTATATCAGATTGATTAGATTTATTTAAAATATATATATATATTTGATTTTATTACTATGACCCCTGTAATTATACTTATTTATCATGTCATTGAAAATTAAGTTCTTTGTGAAATATTTTTCAGCAAAGCAATGTCAAAGTCACATCATTAAAGTTTTTATATTTTGATAATGTTTTATTAAATTATACTATGATTTGAATTTTAAATTTCATCATCGCTATTATTATTTTTTAACCTGGAAAATGTGTAGTAATATTAATATTTATGAAAATGTGCATGCGAAAAAAAGAACAAGAAAACATTGTATTGGGACTGAGATATGTGTGATCGAATATTTGTTTGATAGGTAGATAATACAGAAGCTTCAAACTTCTTAATTAATTCTTGGGAAGGTCTCACGATTTATTTTGTTGGCACTCGGTTTGTGAATGTACGATTCTGAAGTATGGATACTAGTGATTTGTTATTACCACCAGCATTATTCAATCATATTGTTTTTTATTTATTTTTTTAGGTATTTTTACTTTTTTAGTGTAGTAAATTTAATAGAAAATATGTTGCATAAACATATTATTATTCTTGAATTTTCAATGATAATATTATTGTAAATCCTTCCATGTATCAAGACGCTCGAATGTAATTGAATGATAATTTGCATGTGCTTCAGTCACGACTATGGGCCTGGCTGTAAAATTTTTTCTTGTCTTTATCCTCTCTCAATGTGTCTCTTTCCTCGACTATAAATACTTAGTCATTCCTATTTAAGATAAAATATTGAAAGCCGTAAATAAAAAATAATAAAATCCCTATACTTTTTTATACTTTCACATTCTACAACATATTCTGACTATTACGTGTTTCCGAAGGCTAGTATTGATTGTAGGTTACAAGCGTGATTTAGAGGTCTCGTGTCAAGCGTTTCTTTTCTATGTTTCAAATAGTGTCAAATTATTTGACATTTCTTTGCTGATGGGGTGATTTTATCCAGACGCCACTACCCTGGGACGAATATACCAATTTTATAATCTCGTTCACGACGAGTAAGTATAATGCTAGACACATTAAGATTTAACTATACTGTAATTATTTTTTTATTGATGTGATTATGTTTAAATGCTCGACAAGTTTGTAAATAATGAAATTGAAATTTGATTGATCAATGTAAACAGTAAAAACATACAATTTACTTTTGTCTCTAGTTTTTTTTTAATTATTGAATTGATTCTTTTTTTTATTTACTAAATTTCAATTTCATTGTCGCATTGCGTATTTGTAATAGTTTAAGTCAAATCTCATGTATTGTAATTAATCATAAGTTAATAATTAATTTGTATTGAAAAGTGTATTGTAATTTGTATACATATTCGTGTATATTTTTAACAATGTACGTATTTAAATTTTAGGTGAATAATGCTACAGCACGAGTGCAGACTAAAAAAGTGGCTGCTCCATTGCAATTACCAAATGGTTAGTATTTTTAAATTTGTGTCTATAGATAATATACTTTAATTTATAAAGATATAGGTTTGTAATATTAGGTATACACTTATACATAAAATCATAATAATATTATAGATCAATAATATGTACATATAAAGTTCTCACTAAATTGGCTTTCTTCACTATTATTTGCTTTTAAAAATATTAATTTGGCAATATATTTGATACTTATTTTCAATGCTAATAGTTATAATAATTGTGTTCAAATATTATATTTAAACTTACTAAATATATTATATAAATTATTTGAATTCAGTCTCAAAATGAGAATTCAAATCACGTATTATGGCTTTAGATAATTTGTAGGTGTTCTTCTTTAAATATACCTTTACCTACCATATGTTTAGTTTGTCTCAACAAGTTAGATAATAGTATGATATTGGGACTATATCTTCCCAAGTTACAAATCATAGAATTTTCAATATGGTATTTAAATTTTGTTATGTGTTTTGGTTGATTTCAATAGTATTACTTTCTAGAAATGGAGTATTGCCGAACCTTGGTGAGAAACTGTTTGCAAAAATTAGTGCATGATTCCAAAACATTGAACTTTTTTATCGTATTTCGTGCTTATATTTTTTTACTTATGTCTGCTTTCTGAGTATCTTTATTTCTTTATTATGAAATGCATGGATTATAGCCACTTTTTTGTGAAAACATCTCACTTTTTTATATTTAAATTTACATATAAAATTAATTATGTTTCGTGACTAAATAATTACATTTTGAATTAAAATATTTGTAGTACAAGGGTAGTTTTACAATATTGATTACTATTGGGAACATCTTATCACACGCTTTTGTTTTACTTTTTAGTTAAATACGCTTAAGTAGTTGCACTAAATATGTATAATATTGTATTATTGTATGTATGGTAAATTAATTATGTAATGGCTAACATTTGGTTTGTTCTTATTGTGGTTTGCAGTTTGTGTTCAGTGGCCTGAGGGTAAGTAAACTATCAGTGCAATGTACAAATTTAACGAAGCATGCATGTCTTGACTAATATAATATAGATAAATAGTTTTTGATGTTAAAAAAATTTATTTTTAGATAATAGCATGATACAACATTATAATTAATATGTATATTTCGGGGAAATTTTACATTTCTTTCGCCGTTTAACATTATGTCATTATATTATATTATTCATATTCGATACCTAAATGTCGTTCAAATTCATGAAATAATAATATTTTTAACGAAAAGAAAAATCACGTGTTAAACATAATATTTCTACTTGGGTTTCTTTAGCATGTAAATACAATAAAATATAAGGTAATATTAATAATAAGAATAATATCAATAATAAAAACCGTTCACCTGCACCATGTCTAATAATACGCGTATGCGCGATATTTTATTCCTTAGCCGCTGCCGCAGCATTGAGAGGAGCAGCAATACAACGCGGTCGAGCCGTAGCCGCAGCAAATGCTGTCAGGAATGCCGCCGCAATGGCTGCTGTAGCTGCAGCCTCTAATGGCGGGTTTCCTTCTGTTGGCGCTCAAGGATTCAACACTGCTAGGCTGCCGGCAACTAGTATTGCCGTTACACCTAACCCGTTACAAGCTATTAATACAGCTCCCGGTACTTATGCCCCGTGAGTACCAAAATGTTTTATTAATTTTTAAATTTTCTCAATAGACATTATAGGCGTAATAAATTAATATTATAATTTATTTAGAGAATGAATCAATTAACAGATAATTCAAGTCTATTTATTCTTGGTTTATTGTCTTTACTGTATGATCAAACTCCGTAAGCTATACTACATAAAAGTGTCAAATTAATTTTGAACTTATAACTATGCTTTTTTCCGGAAATAGGTTAATATATTTTTCCTAGTAAAGATTTATCAAGCAATAACCCAAATAAATAGGTATTCCTTTCCACAAATTTTTATTTCATATTTGACCCTAACTAATATGAACGTATAATTGTGTGCTTCATTAAATGATCAATCTCATTAGTCATTATGTTTATACTTTAAATGGTATACATAAAACGGTTCTATTAAAATTATTTTTATAAAACATTCGTATAAAATCTTAGCTAGTTCACTAAATTTATTTAAATAATAATACATTTCATGTATTCAATTTCAATTGATTTATATATATATATATACTTGTATATTCAATTTATACAATATTACCAGTTACCACTCTCAGTTACCTAATTTTCTAAAATGCATACTTCTACATACTTATTCCAATAATATTGTTAATATTTATTAAATGTCTGTTTTAAATTTAAAAACAAAAAGTAACAGGAGAATACTTTATTAACCCATCTAATTTCTTTGTTGTATTACGTTGTATTTTGTTTGTGACATAATGATGTAAACTTATAATTTTATAATTCAAAATATTTTCATTCTCATAATTTGCGAGTATCATCCATGTAGTAACCTGATTAAATGTTGTAACCAACGATTTCAGTCCTTTTAATGTTCATTGGATCGTTTAAAATAACTGGTTTTGCAAGTTATGAAAATATATGTATATATATAAATAATATTTTTGACAACCAGTTATTATAGAAAAATATATATGTACCAATTTTGGTTCTGGAATTCTATGTATTTATATAAAAATTCCAATTCCTACTTTTTATTTTTTACACCTATGCTATGAAACTAATTTAATTACAATTCTTCAATCAATCTTTGTATATTAAAGTTAGCACAGACCAACATTATTTATCAACAAATATTAGAATAATATTGTTAATGCCATTATTTATTTAAATCAGATTATACTCATAAGTCATGAGTTATAACTTTATAAGTATGTGCAATTTACTTCAAGTGTTTGTTGGTTGTGATTATAGATACTTCAGTTCAAAATGTTCAAGATTGAACATTCATAAACATGGCATTCATATTATTTCTTAAATGTTGGGTATTTATTGAACAATTGATGTTAAAAATATTTTATAACCTACCTAATTAATGTATTCAATATTCAAATTCGTACCATACAAAGATAAACGATACTGTAAAATAATAAAATATATGAAAATTTATAATATATACGTACGTGTAAATGAAGATATAAATGAAGATGTAAAATTAAAATTATAAAATATCGAGAAAAACTGTAAACAATGTTTACGGCTTTTCATTCTAATCGCCAGTAAAATGTGTTTCAGTGGAGTGTACTATGATCCATTCCTGGCAGCTCAAGCTGCAGACAGTAACTACAGGTTACAGGTAAATTAAATTTTATTTTTTCTTAGTTATACTCTCTTAATTTGATAACTATTAATAAATGTTTAAAAATGTAGAAAAACACTACCCCGTTAAATCTTTGTTCAAGTTAGAAAAATTGGTGATTATAAAATGTTTTTTTAAGATAATTGGTTTCTCTATAGCCTTCATTAAAATATTTTTATTTATTTTAATTAAAATTATTATTTAATTTTGGTTGTTTACTTATTATATTTTTTACGTTGAATAGACTGTGTTTTAAGGTATTATTGATAGTAAAAAGGTGACCCGATAAATGAATTGAGAATTAGTTGAACTGGTGTTGGTATTTTTTTTCAGGCAGGAGCAGTCAATGAGGTAAATGACGATTCATATAATATAATCACAAACTATTCCTATCCTATAAAATATTCTTATTCTTCATCTCTTGAATATTTTTAATTGTATTTAACTACATCAGAAAAAAAATACGCTCCTATTCTATGTTTGAACATATTTGCTCAAATCATTCCAATCGTCATTCTTGAAATTCGTTTTAGAAAAAAATCTTATGTGTAACGGATTACAAAGGCTGAAAAAGGGAAATATGACGTGAGTTTTAAATACGAAAAAACATGACGAATGGCATGGCCGGCCTTTTTTTCTTGACATCACCGCTTCTAATGTAGATACACTGAGAAATCAGTGTCTTGATCAATATTTTATTTATTATGCGGTTATAAAGTAATATTTGTATATACCTTTATTAATTTTATTAACACCAAATTCTGTTATTCGGAATTTCCTGAAAGTTTGTACTAATCGGTTACATATATAGAGCGCTAATCATTATTTTATTAACACTACGTTACATATTTGAATTTTTGCACAGTCTTTGATTCCTGTGATATATTTTTTTTTTTTTTAGAACATTAGGCATTTGTTGCCTGATTTTAGAATCGATAGCATTATGAATTATTTAATTACACACACAGCCAGACACACACACTTATTTATATTATATAGTATATACGTATTATATCTATATGACAGGTGTATTTTATATTTATTTATGAGTTACAATCCTTTTACTCTATATGTTTTCTATAATTTATAATATATTAAATTATATATATTATATGTATAAAACAAGTACTACACTCCCGTTTAATAAGTCACATAGGTAAACCATTTAATTAGTTATGTTGGAATCCGACATAATATTATGTATACATATGTATACACTATTATATGTTTACACTAATATATTGTTAGTCTAGAGTGAAAGGGTGAAAATTGATATTCATAAATAATTCAAACAACACGATTAATGTGGAAATGTGTCGCTACCCCGCAGTGGTAATTGGCATCAGTTGAGTATTTAATTTCTACGTTAGAATTTGATTGGTATAAGACTGTGCAACATTTAGTGTTTATTTATTTATTTTTCGGTGGCGGAATCGTTTGTGACATTTTTATATTGAAATGGCCTTATTAAAAAAAAAAAGTAAAAAATAATATAAAAAATTGCATGTGACAAAAATATATATATATATATACGAGCACAAACTCACTTGCTAACTATACAGGTTGAATAGTATGTTTAACAAATTTTTTTTTTGTCGTATTTTTGTACAAGGAAAACAAATTTGTTGATTATTAGTCGTTTTCAACCTAAATATACATAAAATATATATGTACACTTTATTATTTATGTGTATATGTATATGTATGTAATATTTATGTATTTATATTTTTAATTATTATTATTATTTTTTGGGTTGCCTGTTATTTCTTTCTCCTTACATATATATTGTGTATTGGCTGTTTTGTTGGGGATATAGTAGACGAAAAGCTATGCTTGTAGCGTTTCACAGAAAATAATAAAAATTTCAAATTTGGGCATTATATATATAATACATCTTAATACTAGCCTTTGTTGAAAATAAATATATATAATAATATATAATTATTATGTATCTTACATTTATTTGTGTTGCTAGAAATTTATTGCTATCATAATGAAACATTTTAGGGTGATATGCCACATATTAGCTGAATGTACAGCTAACTGTTGCATGTTAAATGGTTCATAGTGGTTTTATTTTTATTTTTTGTGTGTATCCACATATTATATATTAGACCGTTTTCAAATATTTTTTTATTATAAATATGTACATGTACGTATATAAATCTATGATTTTATTTCGATTTTATTTTTGTTCCATTTACTCTAACATGTACGTCAATACACGCGTTATTTTATCGCACGGTCTTCGCCAATTTCTATAGAAGCCTTTTCGCATACGTATAGAGATGTCCGATTGTTAAAAATTGTTAATGGTTTTTTAATTTAATTTTTATTTTGACTGAAACCATATAATATGTCATACGTCTCTAATATCACAAGTATTTAGCGGTTATTCGTCTACACTGTACTGGGCAAGTTATAAAATTACATCTCCAATGCTCTTTTATCTTAATTGTTATTATTACAATATGCTATTTATTATTACATATTATTATATAGTGGCTTACACCTTATGGTTTTCTACTTTTAACATACTCACAATTTATTAACTTGCCTAGTATATCTACGTAATTATTGCATCACGGTAAATCTATATTGAAATATTGTTTTATTTTAAAAAATTATGATATGCATATTCAATTCTTGTCCAATTTTGTGTTGATAAATATTACTATTATACTTATTGCCTGGTTTTATTTTATTTGTATTTTTAATCATTACCTATATTTTTTGTTTTTGTTGCTAGTATACCGTGGTTTAGGGGTGCAACTTATACATTACAAATAATTTTAAAAAAATAGTGCAACTTAACGTCATATAAAAGCAATAATATTATTTTATGTTATATATTACATATCGATTATTATTTTTCTTACATTAATAATATTTTTATACATTATAATAATAATAATAATAATAATAATAATAATAATAATAATAATGCTTGATTGATTCCGGTATAACGCGTCCACGTGTGATATGTGCCTGCATTTTATATGTAACATATTTGTTTACTAATCGTTCCGAAAACAGGTAGCTGCCGCAGCAGCAGCCGCGTCGCCCTTACTTAAGGCCGCAGCCGCAGCCCAAGGAACTCCAGCCTTATCGTCAGCCGCAGCGGTGGCCCAAGCGCAACAGGCGTCCTACGTAGCTGCCGCCACGTATACGGCCGCGGCAGCCAGAGCGTACAACGCGGCGGCCGCAGCCGCCAACAACCCGATGGCCAACCCGGCGGCCGCTGCTGCTACGTATACGGCGTTGCCAGCTGGGTGAGAGCGATAATAATATATGATGATGATGATAATCGTCATACATTATATGTCCCTTTTAACATAAAAAATAATGATAATATTAATAATTATAAAATGATTATTAATATCATTATTGTTATTTCACCAAACAATCGTCGTCATGATCAGTTAATCGGCATATATTTGCAAATTTGTCGTCTAGCGAAGAGTTGAAAATCGTTTGTGTGTACTGACACTATAATAGTATTCACTGCCCTGTAGAAACAACAGCGCAGCCGTAATATTTCCGCAATAAAGAAATCGGGTAATATTATATCATTTTAAACGAAATGTCTCTTGTTTAGACCGTTGGTTCTACTTACGGTGTAAAACGGTGTTGTATTTCTAAGTATTAGTTTCCATCGTATATTTCAAATGGAATAAAAGACCTAGAGAAAAATATCTATCGATCATCCTCACCCCGCCACTGTCTAGCCACCTGTCGCGTGTCAGTGGATCAGTCGGCTTCTTCTCTTCACCCTCTCTCACTCGCGACCAAACGACATATGACATAGTAGTTAGGACTGTATCGAGTAATATGAGAACGACTTTGATGCTCTCTCATTGCCATCGAACTCTACCGTCGATCTGCCTCGTCACCTTGTATATTTATTCGGCAACGAGACTTAATATTCTATTGTGTCTGTTTTCGATATGGGACCAATACACTCGTCCTAACCTAACCGCATTCGTTATCTTTTTCGTCACAAATCACATCCTCAAATAATCGGATATATTACAACAGTCAACAGACTTAAATAATGAGGTAAATAGTAAATAGGTGCAATTATGGAGAATCCCTTGCCCCAAGGATTTTACAAGTGGGAGTAGGGGTTATTCATTATCATAACATTATTTTCACTTCATTATGTTAAATGATGAACAATAATTATTAATTTTATACTAAGAATGCGGAAGTGTAAGAATCAAGATGTCCGCAATTTCTATCTTGGACAGGAGATATAAATCTTTTCGATTTTTCTATCAAATAATAATGTGTGTTTATGGAAGAAGAGGGATTCTACATGTTAATAAACACCATATATGTAACCTTATTTTTTCCTCTATTGTGTTTATGTCTACATGATATATTTCAAACGTCTTTTTACACGATAAATACTTGTATTTGTAATATTATCATTTGTACCGTCATCGGTCTATCGTACGTTTTAATCGGATAATATTATACGTAATACATTCCTATGTCGACAATTCAAATGTTCAATATCGGTACCTATACATTATACCTACAATGTATGTCCAAAATATAATGCTGTCGATATTCCTCATTGTTGTAAATACTAAGTAGTACACTAGTACCGTAATGCCACTGTCAGTTCGAATTTTAGAGATCACTATGAAAACATTAACCCATTAATATTGTGTAGTTATTTGGGATAATATACTTACGTCTTTTTTCTCAACGGTATACTTCCAAATGGTATTATTTATCTCACTGTACAGTAGTAAATTAGTTCAATTTTTGATAATCAGCTTTTGTACACACACTCCTTAAACGTAATCATAATAATGTTCAACTCTTGCATGTGACATAATTTATTACTGGATTGTTCATAAGTATTGTACATGAATAACTTAAATATAATTGTTTTTAAAATACATTTTATTCATGAATAAAGTTAATAATAATATATAAATGTGATCGAGTTTACGATAAGCATATATTTTCTATGGTCTCATTATTTATTCGTTTTTCAAAAATAACTAGCATAATTATTGAATTTATATAATTACTTATTACCTATATTTAAATTTTATAATTATTATTTACTTATATTAAATGTACGTTTAACTGACCATGATGATTGATTTGTGTAAAAACTGCATGCAAGTACATATTTTTCTTGTATTGTAGCAAAAGCTTCTTATTTTGTGTTTATTCGTACTGTATTTTGGCTTTGTAGCTTAGAGTTTCTTTTTATAGATACTTAAACATATCTACACTTATATTATTATTTTTTATGTTTTGTGTAGTTTTTTTTCGTTTATTAATATTACTACTGCATTTTAAACGTGTTGTGTGAATTTTGTTTTTTATATATATTTTTTGTTAGTTTTATTTTTTTTTTCAAACCAAATTCAATTATTTTTCATTTATATTATTATTATTTCCTTAAATTACGATCAAGGGTTACGTCACTATGTTATAATATTTATTTCGTTTTTAATTTTATAGTGCTAGGATTGTTATATTTGATTTGATATAATTTAGTACGAATAATTTCGTATATTATTAAAGAAACATGATAAAAATAGGTGATACATATTTATATATGTATGTAAAACTAAAATTGCGTTCTGTTTTTGTAACCTTTTCAGATATACTGGGCGTGAGTACACTGCAGAATCATACTTAGCTAGTCATGGTATTGGTCCAGTCACTGGATATGGGGTCAGTATATTATTTTATTAATAAACGTGCGCGTGTACATGTAGTACATTTATTTGATTTTACAATAACCGTTATTGATGTGAATTTTTACGCAGTACGCGTTCCATGTTTGTTGACTTGACCTGTTTTTAGTGATTCTAAACATACACATCGCTGTTGTCTGTGGACGATCTTTAGTTCTATACCTTTTACGACACTAAAATTAAATTTTATTGCTCAATTTTCCCTTTTATAATCAACATACGTGTCCCGTTTCCGATATTTTGTGCATAGGTAAAAACTTAATATTAGTACATAATTCTATTTAAATCAGTTATCAGTACGTTTTCCATTTCATTTTGATATACCGTGTGGCCGCGCCTCTTGAATATTATTGCGCTATGTCGAATAAAACGATGTCATGTCAGTGTCAATGATGTATCTGTACAGTTACTGTATAGTAACTATTTTTGTTACACAATATAGCAATTATTAAAAGAACGGAAGAAGTCTTTCACAAATATTATACTATACTCAGTCATTAATTTATTTTACATAATTTATAAAAGTTGTTTTATTAGGGGTACCCTTTTTGTTTGATCATGTATTGTAATTAGGTGTACAAATTGTGCATTATCTATGTATATACATTACGTATATAACTTACTGTAAAATAAAATGATACAATACAAACCAGAATATTATTTACAGTCAGTTGAAATAATAATAATAGCTTTTATGTTTTTTCATTCAAATCAATTTGTTTATTGGGATTACCAAAATATTGTTTTACATTGTTGATTGAATTAATTTAATATCGTTAGCAAACTCATACTGACCCAAACAGTATTGCTAAGTTATTTTTGTTGTCAACGCAAAATTATATGGAAGAAAGTGCCTGCCAATGTTCAATAACATATATTATCAATGGCATATATCTATTTTTAGCGGTGGTGATTCGAAAACTGTAAACACTGTTACTATACAGTAAAATAAATTCAAGAACTCGTTTATACGAAGAACATGATTTTGTTGAAAAATTTAATCGTATTTAGAATAAACTATCGTGGCATTGTTTAGTTCAAGCAAAGATATCGATCAACCCCGGCGATCTTGCAGATCAGATGACATAATAGTATAATACCCTCGGACCGAATGGAGAATGCTGTTGTCTTGTCTGCTTCTGCCCATCATGATCCAATATGATTAATTCTGTATGCTGTACAGAATAACATTGACAAATGACCTTTGATTTAGGGCTGCCATTTATTCGAGATAAAAAATTGGGAAATTTAATTTTAGGGACCCCTCCTAACGTTTGAGCTTTGTATGTATCTATTAGCTAATAACAATAAAAATTAACCAATGCATGAACACAAGTTGATAAACACGAAGTTAGCCGGAGTACACGCAGCCGAAAACTTTTTTCTACGAGTATCATGACGAAATTATTACTCGTCAAAACAAAGTAGTTTATTGATAACATTTTTATATATAGAATAAAATTATTTCAATAATAATGGATAAAATATTAATTAAAGAAACAACAGAATTTTAATAAAATCAGCCATATGACGTACACAATTTGGCCTAACTCACGGCTGTAGATAGTACTATATAGTTATTATTTTAAAACACCGAAAATTTGATGAAACCGGTATTATTTTGTGTCCCAATCGGGACTCATTAAATTAAGCAATAGCGTACTTGAAACCTTAGTGTCCTGGCTAAAATGGAACGAATGGCAGCCCTATTTTAGTTTGAAATCACAGTTTAAATCTAAGTATTATGATCAATATTATTTTTGATTTTCTCAGGTATTAAGGCTCAAAATTAACTACTAAAGTTGTTAATTTTACAAAAAAAACTATCCCGGATATTTTTAAATTATTTTCTTCTTTATTCCTGGTTTTGAATGTTTTAATTAAAAATTTTACTGTAAATATTATAAATAATTGTCGTCAACGACATGGAACCCGTATTTTTCTGTTGCGTTAAATAATATTGTCATATATTATTATATTACGTTCATACAATAGTAATTTCATATTAACCAAAAAAATTGTTTTTATTTGTTTTCAGCCCATGTACCGAAGTGGCTATAACCGATTCACCCCGTACTGATTATTATAAATATAATATACTAGCGTAAATCCTACGGAATTATATACAAAACTATAATTTTTATCCACATATACACAAAAGACAGCCATACTACCTTTACAATACAAGTTTATGTTTATAAATACAAACTCAGCAAGAATAGACAATTGCGATTTAGTTCTCCTTATACATCGTATCCCACACGTCTGTCGATATTACTTTTATTAAAAGAAACATTAATTTTTGTAATATTTCCTTTATACATTTATACATATGTATATGCGTATTTATGTATAATATGTTGGAGTTTTTTTTTGTTGTTGTTGTGTAAACAACCCTTTCCGCCCACCATCAAAATGTTTTATTGTTGTATAGTTTATTATTATTAATTTAGGACCTTTATCCAAAATTGTACCCCAATGTTTTTTTTTTTTGCGCCGATCCCCGCTTACTATTCCCAATCACCAATAAAGCAAACGTTTGAATACATATTGTAACTAAGAACAAAAACAAAAAAAAAAACCTTAGATTAGTATATATATATATATATATATGTTATATCTATATTATGATTGTTTGAATCTCAATATTTGTGTTAGTGAAGTCTTAAAAAGAATTGACAATTGTTATCTTCGTGCGTACATTTTTAATAACAATATATTATTTATGTTTAAGTTTTATTATTCAAAGTCCACGCTGAGAAAAGAACAAAAATCAATGGACGTAAGAGTCTAGTTTTTGTTTTATTTTATAAGTTAAAGAATCCCTGCGTCTCGTCATCCAATAATGAAAAATGATCTGAATGTTCACTAAAAAAATGCTCTCTCAATTTGTTTTTTTCCTTTTTAATAAAGTTAATTTTATTACATATAAATATATAACTTTAGATTTAATTATTATTTTTACTTTTTTTTTTACGGAAGCTCCGAACAAAAAACATCACATTTAGATTTTTGTTTTTATATTATAATTATTATATATTCATTTCTGTACAATTCGTGTCTTCTAGTTAATTTATTTATTGTGTTAGAAAGTACAAAATGACGATAATAATTTATATATGTATATTATGTATGAATTAAAATACTAGCGCACAATACCTTTATTATATACATTTTTTTTTTTTTAACAAAGGCCCGCACAAAATATTATCGTATTATGAAACAAGAAATAAAAAATTGTGTACCAATCATTTAATTACAATTCGATTGTTTATTTATATAACATACTTATAATCCAAATTTTGTTTTCCCCTCCCTTTGTTATTATTTTAATTTGTAATGATATTTTATAAAATGAACAATTATTATAATATTTTATGGTTCAATATTTGAAAATGCATTTATTTATTTTCAACTGTTCTACTTACCTGAGATAGGCCTATGTTGATTGTATTCTTTTATTTCTATAATTTAAAATAAAATTGCAAAGTGTAAATAAGTTTTTCGGACAATACACCTGGCGATTATACTTTACAACTGATACAGATATATTTCCAAGTTACAGAACACTTGAAATTATTAAAAATGTATTTTTCATATACCAGATGAAAATTGCTTGGTACTTAGAACTTCCATTTGACGTTTTGTCGTATTCTTTGTTCTGTAAAAAAAATATAACAATTACATAAACTGTTTGTTTTCAAGAGTAAGTACATTTTGTGCTATAATAAGTTATATATTATGTGTCATGTTGGTCCATCATTTTGCACGGGTTGTTAAAGTTAGGTTATACAATGATTTTGTTACAATTGATAAAGTCGAGACACGTCTTGTCTCTTTTGTTTATGTACAAAGTTGGCACGAATAGCGGAATAATATATTCGGACGAGGCCATAACAGAAATGTCAAAAGTGCAAAACCGAATTGAATTAGTTTTGTTACGTTCCGTTCTTTTACTTCCACATTTCATTTTTAAATTACCTTTTAGTATTAATACACGTTTGCTATTTTATAAATATAAAGTTAATTTTTGAGTTGTTTTAAATTTTAATACCATTTTTATGATAAAACTCTCAGTTACTGCGAAACTGTGAACACTTAAACCTATGCAAAAAAGGAGCATTTGCTCCAGGGCGGCAAATTTTAAACTATTTATATAAAAACTTGATTTTGAGGGTACAATAATTACTTACAAACAATTGTTTATACTAACAATTTTATAATTAATAAAACTTTCCACGCTGCAGTACTCTCAAGTCTCTCCTAAATCTCATTTACTATCACAAGCATATTATATGGTACATTTATATAAAGTAGGTATACTTATGTACAGTGTACAATATTTGTTTTCACGTGTGAATGTGTATGTTTGTAATTGTAGATTTTAGATACACAATACACATACACTCTCATAACATCCCTTCGCATTCCTTCAGTCTTTATCATCATACGCCAGTTTCTACACTATTTAGGTAAACTTGTGGTGGCAATCGAAAACGAAGGAAATAACCGATCTGGCCCATACTTAAATATATATATTATATATTGTTCAGTATTGTATGTCCTCCTGGTCCATATAAAATTTTCATTTATTTAATACTTATTAAAGTACCTATATAGTTTACAGCTTGATCTACATTCTACCATCATATGTCGATTCGGCCAATAACTAAATATAGATAAAAAGCTCACTTTGTGATAAAAATTTAGAGTAATAAATAGAGTAATAATAATTAGTATCTATGCAAGTATGTGACCCTAGGAATGTATTTTTTTCGTTGGATTAAATTATTCTTGATTAACCGTTAATTTTAATCTGGACTTCTTCTACCAATAATCGTGTCTTTAGACACCAAAAAAAAAAAATAAAAAATAAAAAAAAATAAAAATCATTGTAAAATCAATAGATTCCATCACTCCGTTCAGAATCTAAAATGATAACAGTACCTACCTATATTTAAGAAACACTGATGTATGCAATGTATACGACATTGCAAAAAAAGTTTTTTTTTTTTTTATTCAATCTGTTTCAAAAAGAACAATAAGAACAAATGATGTTTAGCTAGAGAAGAAAAAATAGATAAAAGGCAGATTTGACAGAGTACTGCGACTAAAAGTTTTAAACCGTTTTATTATTGAACATGAGAACAAGTATCCATGTGTCTTAGGCATTTTGCACTGATGTGAAAGTTCAAAAATAACACGCGACCAATTTGATTTTTTGGATAGTATTTAGCAGTAACTAGTAAGTCAAGTGATTAAAAATCGCTTAAGAATTATCGGCAAATAATTTGTATAGCTGCCAAAAAACTACTAAAAAAGCTTGTATAGTGTGTAACAATAGCGCATTACTTGTTTGCGCACGTGATCAGTCGAACAAAGAAAAAAGATTAAAACTAACCTTTGTGAGCATTTTGCTCTCATGTTTTTTCAACATCTAGGTACAATGCAAAAAAAAAATACTTGGTTCGGAATAACCATTTAATCACATGAAGGTAAGTGTCGATTAAAGACTAGGTACTTATAATTTCTGCGTAGTACAATAATGCTTTATTGAATCTAATCATTTATTACAATTAATTATTACAGATTACTAAAAGTAATATTATTTTTATAGATTACGTCCACATGGATCACGCATGTTCGATAAAGCAAATATTCTCATGAAAATGCAAGTAACAAACATTCCTAGGGACAGATACGATTTAAATTATAAAATTTAATACGCCTTGAAAAAATAAAAACCCATCGCATGGTTGTTATAACTCAGAAGTTTGAACATATACGATCGTAATAATTAATTTTTAGTAATTAAAAATAAAAAAACAAGTCCTTTTTACGTACGATCGTATACTCGTATATTATTAGTTTATTACCTACGTGTTTCATGATTAATAAAAATATTCACATATTTCTTATAGTTAATATGAGCGCTAGTCCGTCGCCATTGCAAAATATAACGACACAATGGATATAAATAATGCATGAATCTCGCAATATTTCACAATCTGAAAATCTAACAAAATCGACTGGAGCAATTATTGGTCGATGTAAAATGTAAATAATACAACCAGGGACACAGGTTTCAGCCTATTAAGTATTATGATAATTATTGGCTACTTGCATAAACAACGGTGTAGGTAACTAAAATGTTTTAATTTGAAAACAAAATATGGCATTCGAAAAAAAAAAGATTTGTCTATAGATAATAAATAAATAATTGGTACCAACTACCGGTGGTGCCGAAGTTTATTTTTACATCAGAGACATTCTCAGAACTTTTTGATGGGGAAGGGAGATATGAAAATTTATTAAAAAGTGATCCGTGGGAGCTATGCCTCCAAACCTCTTTTAGATTCTGAACGGAGTGATGGAATCTATTGATTTTACAATGATGTGTATGTGTTCTTTTTTTTTTTTTTAATTCTTTTTTGTGTCTGAGGGCACGATTTTTGGTAGTAAAAATGCTTCGATTTTCTTAAACAGCAACTTTTCTGAAAGGAAAGTGAATGTAGATGATACTTGGGTGAGTCAAAAAGCGATAAAAAAATTACAAAAAACGGGAAATTTTACGCAAAAAGTTTTTACAAAATACATTTTTTTAAATACTCTATAACTCAAAAACGAAAAACCACAACAACTTGAAATTTTCACCAAATCTTTATATTAGCGTTCTCTATACATGGTTAAGTTTTCAAAGTATTTTGACTTATTTATAGACAATTTAATTTTTCGATTTTTTAAGCTTAACTTATCGTCACTAAAAAATATCGGAGATCGATTTACTCAAATTTTTTATAATCCCATAAAGCTCAAATTTGTATAAAATGTGTCAAAATCATGATAATTTGCAAGTTATTTTGTAGATAAAAATTCATAAAATTTATTCTGTTCATACTTAAGGTTCAAAATTTTAGCACTAGGTTATCCATAAGCTACTTTTCAAAAATCTTTAAAAAAATTTCTACTGGACCAAAAGGAAAAAATTTTATGACCGTTTGAAATTTAACTTTTTACACGAAATTTCATACTATTGCATCATATTTCAATTTAAATATAAAATACTATACTATTACACACTCATTTTAGACCAACATATTAACTCCGTTCAGAATCGTTATTCCTATACAATGATACTTATCATTGCATTCAAATTTAACAAATCCATTGTAATAATGACCTATCCTATAAACGAGGTGCACTCCACCCCCAACTGTACAGCAGAGCGAGGCCCATCCGTTATTTTTTTTATATAAAGACAACATTTATAAATTTTAATGAACACATTATAAATATTGAAAATTATTATTTTATACTTCACGGTCAATTAAAATACTAGAAAAGAACATATAACTGGGGTTCGTGCAATAAACATTGCCGAGATAAGCATATCCATAGTCCTTAAATTATCCTTTATCCACTAAAAACTAGTAAAATATTTCAATAAATGCTTTAAAAGTTTAGAAATAATATGTAGGTACTTATATGCATAAAAAAAAAATCATAAGCAAATTTTGAAATAACAAGATGTATCTATTCAGTTAGAAGTTTCTATTTTATTTATTAAACTGTAACAGTTTTAAAAAATTGAATTTTTAATCATTGCAACTATTTTGCATTTTCTATTTCCCTGTGACCCTACATACCTATATTTTAGATAATGAAAAATGATAAATGATAACATTTAAACATTTTTTCAATTTACATGGTTTTTTATAGTATTGCCATAAAAAAATGTGCATTGTTTAATTGTTATCTTATAGGTATAAAAATATTTATAGGAGTATGGAAATAATTAATAATATGCAGAATAAAAACAGAAAAAATCATAAATATTTCCTCCAATAGACAAAACAACCTGGGCTAAATAAAACTTCGAATATAACTGAACAAGATTGGTAGGTATGCAAATGCATTACGACTTACGAGCCTGAATGTATTACTAGTATAATATTAGAACGGTAGACTGTTATTTACCGCGCTCCGTATTACAATTTTCAAACAGAGGCATATTTTTATAATTTACTGGATTTCAAAGTAATTTAATCAACATTGATCTTGTTAAAACCTGGTTTCATTGTTTGGTTATAATTAGGTATTCGATAAGTGTTATAACGCAATAGCAGCATTTTTTAATTTGTCCATTTTTCACCACGCACCGCGGGGTGCTATGCATCAGCGAAGTAAATAGGTAGGTACCTAATAAACAAAATTACATTAGGAAACTTTAATAATTCATTTTCACCATTTGGAATCGTATACTTGTACTGCCACTACATATAACTTATAACCCAATAAAATACTATGATTAGTGTATGTTACTTGTTCATTATGTATTTATAAAAAAAGAATTATGTTCCAAACACCATCCAAAATATTATTTTAGATTTTGAGCCAATATCTTGGCGTTCTCTTTTTTGTTTAGTCACGCCCATTTTAAATTCTATGTCAATCCGTCGAACCATGAGATTCCTTTTGTCAAACACGGACTTATAACTTTACCAAAGTCCTACCATGCACAGTAAAGTACATAATATACGACACTGGGAGTGGATGGTCAGCGTAGTTTTCTTTTTAATATTCCACCTGCCAATGCTTTTTTAAAAATATTTTCACTCGATTCGTGACATCTGTTAATATGTTCTGAAAGCAAATCTCTATCAAGTGTACAAGCTCGGTTAGTCAATTGTACGCTAAATTAAACTGGTAAACAAAACGTGCAACATAAATCATTAAAATATATTCATACATAAATATTTTTTATTTATTATTTATCAGAAATATGTTAATAAAATATTTAAAATTTAAAAATAGCCATTTTTATGTCTCTCTCACACACACACACACACATACATGGATACATAAAATATATACGCAAAATGTAAACGTTTAAAAATAACAAATTTATAATAATATAATACATCTCAGAGTGATAATGCATACTCCTTAGTGGATAGTAGTAAAATAGTATACAATATGAAGTATTAATTACTGTGGTATACAAATAATTGTGGCTCAACCTTAATTAAAAAGACTGTCAACCATGACACATTAGGTTGAAATAAATAATAATTTTGCCAATTTTAGAGGTGTTTCACCTTGATATTGATACACAATATAAATAGACCACAAATGAATTAGAATGTTTTTGAAAACAAAATTTTAAATACCAGCCTTTTTACTGAATTTATGTCAATAATATTTTAAAGGGCTTTTATATATTCCATACGATTTTCACAATCAACAGTATTAAAAACCAATTCAACTTAATATTCATTCTTTGTTCCTTTTTGAACAGTATTTAGACAATTAAAATGTATAGTAGTATATTTGTCATTGAGTTTACATGTATAAAAAAATAGGTCACTCAAATAACTTATCCCAAAAACACATATCACTTTAAGATGCTTACATTCAATAATACCAGAGAATTTGGTAAAATCCGAAAAAAGAAAAATTGCACACATTTTAAAGATACATAAATGTTAATAAATTGTACTAATTAATGTTGTTTTAGTTTTTCCACAACAAATGATAGGTGTTGGAAGTATTTTTTGTATACTAGTATCCTACATACGTTGAATTTCAAAAAGTTTCACCTCAGTGTCATACCAAATGGGAGGATCAATATTTCTGAAAAATAAGAAATATACACATATTACAAAGACATGTTAAACCATTGCAACAATAATTATTTATGTAATTATTGCTGATATTACCTAAGAAATATAACGGCCCACATATATGTACGAAACCAAGCAGTAGTACCCGGATTTGACTGATACTTTCTAATGAGTATTGGATGAGGAACTGGTAGTAGACCAACTAATGTTCCGTGTTGCAAGAACTTTAGTATTTCGCTTTCGTCCGTTAAACCTCTACAAAACACAAGTAATATTAAGTTACCGCATTCATAAATTTATCTATTTAAATAAATATTTCTAATCTCACTGCTGGCTTATTAACGTAATAAATCAATGCAATATTATTCAAATGTTTTTACTTGTCTATGCATATTTTTTCTACTTGGGGCACTAGAACTTGAAGTAATCTCATAATTGTTTGCAATGGTAGCTTCTCCTTCCAAGATCGCACCCATTCTGTAGTTGGAGCCCAATCTGCATCAATCTATTTAATATATTTAGTAACTAATTAATGAACATCGCTATTTTATACTTGATTGTTTATTAATATAAATTCCAAGTCACTGAATAAAGAAAAAAATATTATAGCAAATTTTCAAATACTCAGCTACTTTACTTTATCATGCCTATAACTCTATACTCAATCAAACTTTCTTCACACATCAGTGTGATGTAAATAATTTGATTTTTTTAAATATAAGCACAATAATAGTTACTAATTTTACAAAACATTAAAATAGCATAGCATTCAAGCAAATATATTATACTACTGAAATATTTAAAGAGACAATATTTTTAGCCTTTAATCAATGGTAACAGTTATAATTATAAAAATACTTAAAAACCTTTGGCGATGATGTTGTTGGAGAGCAATCTCCTTGGTTAGAAGATTGTTTCACAATTTCCTTGGTCATGCCGTTAGACGTAACCAGTTCAGCAGGTAAAGTTAAGTTTCCCGGATGAGCGCTTTCGCGTTCTGTTATTTTCATAACGCCTGACATTACATACATAACACCCGGTTAGGAGAAGCAGTACAGACACAGGTAATTACAATTTAGCAGCACCATTATAATGGTTACATGGTTAGTTGATTGAAAACAGTCTTCTTACCAGGAGTATCGGGAAGTGTAGCATTCAGAGTTCCAGGCTCAGCGGGCAACGCAGGCGTAGACCCTTCCATACTAGGAGTTTCAGTAGCTGTTGTTAGACTTACAGGACTAGTGATTTGCAAGTTTCTTTTGGCTTTTTTTGTTAGAGATTTAATAATAGTATTATAATCTGTTGGCAAATTGGCCAAACTATGAAATACCTGTCTCTTACGAATAATTGTATACACTAAATTTGAATTGCCTAATAAAAATAACAAATCTCTTTTTAGTGGGGAACAATTAGACAAGGTTAGACAAGGGCTCACCATCAAATTGATATTGTATAATATTATTAAATATCTCCAACAAGAAAAAAACAAGATGATTGGCAGATGGCGATGAAAACAAAAACCATGGAGTTGTAAATGCTTCAACCAAATGCAAGAGTTTAGTACTCGACACCATTGAAAGAGTTTTCAAATATGGAGACACTGTAAGAAAACAGAATAAAAATCAATCAACACTATTATTTAAGTTTAAAATTTAAATCAGTGAAAAATAAGTTTTAAAATCTAACAAAAGGAACATCAAAATAGCCAATAAAGATTTGTTGTATATTAGGATTAAGACTACAGTCATTCTGTCATAAGCAAACATAAATCTAAATAAAATATAAAATATAGTTAATTTAGAATAAAAGGTATTAATGTTTTGAAATGCAACATATTATCATCTTCAAGTCACTCAGATTTAACCATTTTTGGTATACATAATCATATTCAAGATAATTATTATACTAGAATTCTACACTGACCATTTACTAGGATTGTAAGAAGACAATCAAAAAGTGGTTGCATTCTATTATGTCCAGTTGTGATGATCTTATGAAATACAACAATAAGAAGATCTGCGTGTGTGCCACTAAATACTGGAATGTCCATGGGTATTGTTGTTGTGTATGGCTTATTGAGACGTACTCCAAAATTTCTCTCACCACTAAGTAATAATAAAATAAACACTCCTATGTGCATAAGACCAATCCGAGCTAAAAGAAAAACAAAAAAAATCCAACAGAATTATAACATTAAACTGACATTAAGTACATTGAACTTATTAAGTTATTAACTTACATTGATCTGCTCTCGAATCATTTAAATGATACAAAATGGGTACCAAAATATCAAGAACATCACTGCTTTTTAACACAAAATATAAAAATTTCTGTAAATAAATAATTATTCAATTACTTTATAATGTAAATAATTAATTAAGATTGGTTGAATAATGCTCACTTTATTAAATTCACAAATTTTCCAAAAGAATATCAACAACTCTTGATGAAATTGCACTTTTTTAGTGGAATGTGGAAGATATGTCTGACGTAATGGGTTCATTAACAATCTAGTAAATCCATTCAAAATAAATGAAAAGTCTTCATCTCGATGAACTCTTGATAAATAATTAATAAACAAGTTATCTATAGCTGCATCATCATTCTAAAACACACATACAAAACAATATAATATAATACTGTAATCATATAATACTTAATTTGGTACCTGTTGCACATCAGAATCGAGAGCCACAATAAGGATTTGTAGACATATATCAACTAATGGCTCAGATGTATCTGCAAATATTAGGTGATTGTATGGAACACCCATACCAATAGGGTCATAACCGCAAACCGTATTTAAAAGAGATGTAAGCATAGGCAAAGCATGTCGATTTTCAGCTGAAGTAACATATTGTACCCATCTATTACCATCTAAAAAATGTATTTTAGTCCATAAAATTAAGGCTTGAATAGGAATCCAATACTTATTGCAGTATTAAATATTTTACTTTGGCTAGGTGAATATATAGCTTGGCTAAAGCATGTCAACAATAAACGTAGTAATTCAGTACGATTTGATTCAAATGTAGCATTTTTTAAAGGAGATTGAGCGAAACCCACTCCTTTTTCCCAAATATATTCACAGCTATCTACAGCTTGCAGATCTTCTGCTTTATCCTGAAAAAATATTAAATTTTTCAATAAATCTAATCATTATTGGCCTTTTGAAATTAATTGATCTTTCAATAGTGATCATGTATATTTTTAAGTGACTGAACATACAATTAGCATTAAATTTTAGTTTGTACTTATAATTTTCCAATAATTTTATCTACTTATTAAGGTTATAAGAACTTACAGGGCCATTTTTGCGATTGGATGCGACAGTGAAGTCAGGACAAAACAATAAATCCTGAAAATAGAAATCTATAAATACCTAGTCTCATTGTATTCATGAACTACTTACACATACGGCACTACATAATGAATGAGCTAATGGTATAGGTGGATCACCCTTACCAGCTGGCAAACTGGACCAGAATATGTTTTCCCAATCAGGTTCCTCGAAGATATATGGGAGTACTCTGGTCAATAGTCGCGAGCAATTCAAAACTGAAGAGAATATAAGAAAAAACTTACTACCAATATAAAAAAAGATGGTAAAAAGATTATTTTATTCACCCGTGTTTTGGTCTTGCTGCGTACGACAACTGTTCTCGACTGCTTTGACAAACTTCTCTACTGCTTTGTAGCACAACGTGGCAAGATTGGCCGGGACATCCTCTCGGAGTAGCCGTATCTCAGCGGCCGGTACTAAAGTAAACACATCTTGCACGTTGGTCACGTTCTCCAACCAGAACTGATTCCAAAAATCGTTGTCCTCGGCGCTAATGGTCTGTGGGACGAGATGACACACATCTTAATAACACACCATTGTACGAGAACCATGGTTCCCCTACCTGTATCACTTACCTGGGTCTTAGACGTCAGCTGGACAACAGCTTTCCTGAACACCAGTTTGGTGTCGGCGTTGCCCATCGCAGTGGCACGCGTTTACATCCAGTGTCCCCAATGAGCCTACACACTCAGTCGACAGGAAGGAACGTGCCAACACTCCTGATCGAAACCACGGACCCGTTGACGTAAACAGAATTTGTCCGTACAGCAGAAGGCCGCACTTGAGGGGATTTATGTTAGTATAATTACAACATTTACAACACCGCGATAGAATTACCTATTGGATTTGATTACGCTAGTACGCTAACCGAGAACGACGATGGACACTCTGTCCATGATAAGTGTTATCGGCCGATAAGTGATAACACAACAAAATTCCACGCTGTTATCACAGCTTGTATTCATAACACCATAGGGCATAGATAATAAATAAATAAATTTATTATCTATGCATAAAACACGAATTAAGAATTAAGATATAATTAATTCTTAATTCGTGGCATAGAACAATAATATTTATGAAATGATTCATAAATTATAATCTGTGCTGCTATATATAGATAATAGATATCTTTAACCGTGGCTCATACTGCTCCACAGATATCTATGTAGTATGTATAGATATGTATGTACTGCTCATAGACATCACAGCTGTAGAATGTAGATTGGTAAACTTACATATTTTTATACCTAATACATACAATTATTTAGTACATATGCATTATGCCTATGTACATAATCACAGCTATCGGCTGTAATAAGCATGGACTACGCATTGACAACGAAAATAAGCATTGAATTATTCATTTTTTTTTTTTACAATTGTTGATAAAAACAATTTGCTGAGATAAAATACTAGAAAATTTAATAGATTTTGCATAGTTTGTTCTTACTTTCGTAGTCTCGTTCAAAAGTTATTAAAATACATAGACACAATTATTTTTTAGAAACGTGTGAAATGCAAATATTGATATAATATTACAATTTAAATATAATATAATATTATATATTATTCTAGAACAATGAATCATCTCCATCCAGAATTGTTTTTCGTAGATAATGATACCCGTCATTTCATTAAAATTTAACATATACAATTATAATGACCTACTTTATGACTGAGGTTTACTCCACCCCTATAGTACAGCAAAGCAATTTGCCGCTTATTGTTTTTTTTTCTTAATTTTTCATCTCTTATTCTCATTCATTTGGAAAACTGTAGGGAAATTTAAAAAATGACACTCTCAAAGTACCAACTAAACAACTTTTGCTATCTAAAACCTCTCATGATTACAGCGATGATCGGAGCAATTCTTCTGGCCTCTATCAATGACATGTCCAGCACAAAATATTGGGTTTAATATTCTATTAAGAGTTACTATTTCAATATTTTCTGTTCCATTCTGTTTTACTTTGTTCTCTTCAGGGAACATCTGACCCAGCATATAGAATAAATTATTTAATCCTATTGTCCATTTTCCATAGTTTTCTATATCTTTTATCAGTTTGTATTGGGGGTCCATCAGATTTATTTAGTTTGTTTTACTTATAGGTACTCGATAAGTGGTGTTTTATTAAAAACAAATATCAACAATATACAATATCTATATTGTAGGTATTAAAATATGATGATTACTCATATGCATCATCTAAGTTCCGAAAATGCCTATGCAAAAGTCTTATGCCCATATGGGCTAGCAGATTTCCTATTCACAGACTGAAGTCATGAAAATATAAATAGTAAGTTTTAACTGTTAAGGGTTACTTGAAGCAAAGAAAAGCGATTGATCATCAAGATAGAGCAAACCAAACAAAAAGTTAACAAATTTGAAAATCATACGGGTAAAATTGTATTCAATTATTTGGAAGTGTTGAAAAATTCTGAGGAACAATAGCTCAACATTTTACAACTCATTGCTGAAATCCCACGAGAATGATAACTTAGAACAGCGCCCTGGGGGAATGAATAAATTATAATACTAATCAACCAGTAGGTTTTATCTCTAGTACTTAAAGTTTTAAAATGAGATTAAAGTCTTTAAGATATTATATTTAGATTACTGATATCTGATACTATCATAATTTAGCTAATATGAATAAATATTTTTCAACTTGAGTACTATGAATAAAACATAAGGTATAATACAATTTTATTTTATTTTTAAATTATTAATTTAATAATAATATAATTAATGAAATAAAAAAATTACAGCAAAGTTTGCAAAACACAATATTGAAGTCATAGTAAATTTTAGAATAAAAAAAAAGAAAACAGTCAAATAATTGTTTTAAGTAGAAAACAAAGAGTAACTTGAGGTAATTTAATATGAAATTTTAATCAAGTAATATCAAACTACATATGTTTGGATGAGGACTGATATAAAATTATATTACATATAATTAAAATGTTTTTTTAATTACCAATTATTGAAGCCATGAAAATCGTAACCAACAACTTTTTTTTTCTTAATTGGCAATTCGTCTTTTTCAATACTAAAAAAAAAAAATAATTATATATAGCAGTATAATCAGAAGTCTTAGTACTTAGATAAACTTATAATTTACCCCTTTACAGCATTTAACAAGTTAAAAAGTAGTATAAGAAACCAACATTTTAAAATTACAACAAATACAAAATTACAATTCTATTTATAATGTATTAAAGTGTACATCTAAATTTATTGCAAGTAAAATGTGAATTACTTGTTTTTCTGTAATGCTGAAGGGTTTATATATTTTCCTACTCCAGATTTAAATGTTTTGAGTTTAACTCCTGGAATTGCAATACTTGATTTGATCATTTCTTCTTTTTGTTCGCCTAACATTACACTAGTACCTTGAGTATTTACTAGATCCTCTCGTCTTTCTTTGGCCATCTAAATAGATAAACCATTTTATAATTGTTTACTTTTAGTAAAAACATAAATATGTTGTTTAATTTATAAAGAAAAATTTCTATAGCTCATCAAACCTTATCATCAATTTCTTGGTATGGATCAACAAATACATGCGTTTGGATTATATTTATATCAGTAATTGGACGATCTTTATTATCTACTTCAATTTCTTCAATTGCATTAAGTGTTTCAAAACCTCCAACAATACGTCCAAATACTGTATGTTTGTTATCCAAATGTTTACAAGAACGATATGTTATAAAACTATAACATACAAAAATCATTAAATAATTTTTTAATAAAATGAGTTACAATACAAAAATGTAAGACTTACAACTGAGATTTATTTGTATCGGGACCAGAATTAGCCATAGACAATATTCCTCGTCCAGAATGGTTTAAATTTTGTTTAAATTGATCTTCAAAAGGTTGTCCCCAATATGATTCACCTCCTTTACCAGTGCCTGTTGGATCACCACCTTGAATCATGAAGTTACGGATGGATCGATGGAATTTTGTACCATTGTAATAATCTTTTTGGCAAAGCTTTATGAAGTTTTCACATGTTTTGGGTACTTCTTTACAAAATAGTTCCAGATTAAGTGGACCAAGATTAGTAGTTAATCGAACATAACCTAAAAGGATTATAAATTAAAGTCCAAATTACATGGTTTAATGTGAACACTTGACCATAATCAAATAATACAAGAATTGTACTCCTACCTTTCTTTGTTATACGTTCATATCGGATTTCATTTTCTTCTAGAATTGCTGCTTCATGTTCTAAGACTGGAATCATGGCTGTTGATGTAAAACTAGCAGCTACATGACCAGTTGAGTAATGAGCCTTTATTAAACAAGTATTTTAAATTGATAAAAAATCTAAATGATTAAAATGGTATTATCTAGTACTAACAGCATTTAATTTATCTGGCTTTTGTGCTATTTCAACAACTTTTTTTTCTGGTTCCTTGTAATCTCTATCTAATGTATCTAATATATCTCTAGTTGTTTTTGATACTGACTTCAAGCGCCCTTCAGGATCTTTAGATTGTGCTTCCTCATCTAAAATTTTTCATAAAATATTTAGAAAAGTAAAAATTAAGTTTTTGTAAATAGAATTAACAAGTTCTTTTGAATTATTTATACCCGGGTCTACTATTTTGATTTTCTTCACAACATGATGAAATTTTGCAATATTAAATTTGGCCAAATTTGTTGGGTCTTGAATAGTAATCATGTCTTTACGCAAGAATGGTTCATCTGTTAAAAGGTCTTTCCAGTTTTTTGTTTTAATATTCAATTGGTCTATAGCCTAAACATAAATACATTTAGAGCAATAACACTACAAAATCTTTTAATTAAATTTAACCTCAAATGAAAAAACATTTCCTGTTGCCTTAATTGCTATAATGTGTGAATGTTTAGTAAATGGTTTAAACAAGACTGGACAATGATATTCACCAGCTGCATTACGATGAAAATTTAACTTGATTAATTTTTTCAATTCAACTGCCTAAATAATAAAAAATTCCTGATAAATATACAAAATTAAATTAATGATAACCACATTTACTTTTCCTGTTACAGGGTTATGTTTAAACTGTTTTATGTATTCAAGTAGCGCTTCATACTCAAAAACATTGCCATCAGGATCACAAAATGGCATTTTGAAGGGTACAAGTGTTAGACAGCAATGATCATAAGGTAAACGAGCAAATTTTGGCTTTTCGATACCAGGTCTTTTGCCACCATATAATGTCGACCATTCTGTATATGTGAGGTACCTAAATATTGAAATATACAATATAACAGTTTGTAATAAAAACTATGATAAATAATTAAACAAAACTTACATTTTATCTTTTTGATGTTGTCTTTTACCCATTTTGTAAAGTTAAATTCACTGAAAATCTTTAATTTTAAATAAATTTTATTAGTAAAAATTATTTTTTTATAGTTATGATATCAGTACACTATAAGGTGCAATTTTGTTTAAATTATATTTCAATCTTTGAACGGAATTATAATATTGAGCTGAAGACCCGAGATCGTGAACATCTATTGGCAATTGGCAATTGGCTTGACAAGGCATACACATAATATAAACATAGTGCTTACACAGAATTATATGTGATAAACCATATAGATAATAACACACACAAATAATAATTTGTTTTACTGATTGTTTTGCTATTATATGATAAGCAATGAAATTCATTATTAATGATAACATTTTTATCAACTATTATCAACAATATTTGGGCATAGAACATAATGATTATTAAAAAAAAAAAAAAATAATTATTAAATATTATGTTTCGGCTTTAATATACAGATTATCATCACAAGTTCTATTATTCAACCTAACTAGTAAATAAATCTTTTTAGTTTCCTTTCATTTATTATAAAACAATGTATAAATTACCAAAATTGAATACAGTAAGTGATACAAGATTATGTCTAAACTATTTAGTCAATGTTAGTACAATATTTCAAGCCCCAATACATCTTTTACAGGTCAACTCAGTTTTTGTAAGGTCTAAGAATGCACCTTTTCAACTATCGCCTCATCGCTTACAAGCCATAAACACAGCAGCAAATGAAGTTAAACCCAAGTAATATTTTTTTTAACAAAGGTAACAAACCTTTCTAATTTTGATTGTGGTTTTTTCAGGTCACGATTTTTATATTATTTTACTAGTACTGTACTTACTGGTGTTGTGGGTACAGCAGGGGTAGTTGTCTATTCCAAGTATGAACCTAAATTTCGGGAAATGTTGACTAGTAATATCCCTGGCGCAGACAAATTTATAAAAGTATGTTTATTTGAAGATAAAGAATTTGTGAACAAAAGCAAAAATTTAGGGGGTCGCATAGTGTGTAAAGTTGCTCAACAAGTTAAGTCAATAAAAGAAAGGTGAGTTAAATTTTTGCTGAATTAAAACTAAATAGTTATTATTGTTCTTTTTTTTATAGTATGGGTGGCCAGCCAGATGATATAGTTGATAAATCTGTAGTACAAAGTAAGTACTATATTTTATATAGTTTAATTAATAAACACTATAAATCCATAACTATGTTATAGAAATAGAATAATTTTATTTATCTTTCTATGTTTGAAAACAAATTATTCTATTTGATTAATATTAAGCATTAGCTAAGTAAGAAAAAAATAGATACCTATCTAATATTCATAAATATAACTATAGTTATTTATTTAATTAAACATTGGTATTAGACTTATATATCATTGTACTATAAGTTGGTACTATGTACATACGTCATATTTTTTAAATTGTTTTTTTTTTTAGCTAAACCAATTACCAAAAGCTTACCAGTTTCAGTTCATCAAGTTTCAAATAATGAAGAAAAGAAACCAATAGAAAAACAAGGTTACACATATAAAATTAATTAATAGTATTAATTTAAATAATTAAATATTTAACTTGCCTTACAGAGCCAAAAAAAAATAATATCCAACAACAGAAAGAAGCTATCAAAAGTAATACCGAGGTATCAAAACCTAAAGGTATATTCTGGATTTCTGACATATAATTAAATAATATTATTGATTTCTATTATAGTAAAATTTTTATTTTATCATTCATTATTAGTGTACATAACATTTTTATAAAGTATTTAATTTCAAATAAAATGTTTTATTACTATTTAGAACAAGTTCAAGCACCAGTACCAGTAATTTTACAATCACGTCAATATACTTTAGAAGAACTGGAAACTGAAATTGTTTCCAAATCATTACAAGGTATAGATGCTTTGAAAACTGCTACTGAAGCGATTAAAGGTGTGTATTTTTTTCAATTGCCAATTTTTTCCACAAATAATATTTTTTTTAAAAATTAGATTATTCTGAAAATGTTATCAAACTAATTGAGAGCACTACTAAAACGATTGATCCAAATTTAAATGTTAAACTTCAACAACTTGAAGATCAGAAAAACAAAATATATACAAAAACATATGATGATGCTAAAAAGTTTAAGTAATATGAATTTCCTTTTATAAATATGTGAAGTTATTCATTGAATAAAAATAAAATATTCCTATTTTAGGAAAGAAATTATTGAAAAACAAAAGCTTTTGAACGATTCTAAATTTGAGGTAACTCCAGATAAATTAGCTAAGACTGTACATCGAACAAATGAAGCATTGGAAGAGCTGACTAATGCAAATTTATTGCTGGAAAATGAAGAACATAAATTAGGTTACATAAAGAAGTATAAGAGCAACGTCAATGAAGCACAAGCAAACCTAATTGTAAATGAATTTTTTTTTATACTCGTAACAAGTAAATTATTTTCACTACTTTATTTAAGGGGCTTCGCTACTGCCGTCAATTTTAGCTCAAAAGACCTTAAGTTTTGACAAAATTTAAGTTAGTTAACATTTTCCGATTTTGAACTCGACAGAAAATTGTCTATAGAATGTACAGAATACATTGTAAAAGTTAATTCTTTCACTATTGTGAACTGTTATTGAAAATTAGAAAATATGAATTTTTTCAAATCATAATTAAAATTAAAATTAAGATTAAAAACGGAAAATGTCTTGTACGATCTACAGACATTTTTCTGCTGAATTCAAATAATTTTTCAGAATCAAAATGAGACAACGTTAACTTACTTTAATTTTGTCAAAACAAAACGTAAGTTGGCATAAAATTCATATTGTGAATTTTATATTATTATCGAGTTATTGACATGTGCATGCGCATACGTGAGTGGTACCCGCATTGGATTTCACTTACACTAATAATCATTTGCAACTAATACATAGATCTTGGGCAGCTATTACGCTATTAGATATTGCCTAAATGTTGCCCCTTAAATATTAGTCATAGCGAGGCCCCTTAAACAGACTGCCTACCTCGTGGGTTGCCATAAGACACAGTATACAAAATCAATATATATATATATATATACATTGTTTGATTATTTGATAGTTAAAATAATTTATTTTATAGGAAGAATTTGAATCTCTGTTCCCGGGTTCAGACATTACTCAACATAAAATGAATATACAAAATAATGATTTTGATATATTTCTTCTATATGCTCTAAAAAGACTAAATTATTATCAAGACAAGCTTTCCAAACAAGAAGTAAAAATATAATATAAAATTTATTTTAAAATTTAATATTTTGAACTTTTTTAACATTTTGAATATAGGCAACTTTTGATCGTAAAATAAACAGTGCAATGAGTGCAGACTTTTTGAATGTTGAAACTATTAATGAGATGAACTCCCGTTTAAATTCGGAAATACATAAATTAGATGAACAGTTTAACACACAGGTATGAATAATATTAATAATTGGCATAGTTTCAATTTTTATTTTTTTTTTTAAATTTCATAGCGATGTCAGATTTAAAATATATTAATAATGATGAATATAATGACAATATTACAGTAAGAAAAAAGAATAGTATTAACAAATAGGTAGAAAATTGGAGAACATTTATTTAAATTATTTTCAAAAGTGATAAGGAGTATACAATTATTAAGTTAATTCAGATACACTACATTTTTAATTTGAAGTTTATTAGTTATATAGTACTGAGTAGTAGACTTTTCTTCAAGAGTTAATTCGTTGATTTTTTTATAAAAGATAAATAAACTGTTAATCATTTATTTTTTATACTAGAGGCTGGAGTGCTTTAGATTAAAAACCCAAATTATTCTTTGATATTTTTATTGTTTTCATTTCATCAGTCAAAAATAGTTAAAAAATAACTACATTAAGTCTAACAATAAATTAACTTTAAATCATTATTCATTGGTATATAAATAGGAAATATTAGTAATAAAGAAGATTTATATGCTGTTTCAAATGAATAAAAATTTCCATGAACAGCATAAAATATTATAATAAATAATACATATAATTATTTATCTTCAATAGTTCAATAAATTTTTATAATTTTTGTTAGTTAAATGAATTCAACATCAAAGTTGATGAAAACTTACGTGAACAATTAAAGGCTCACACAGAAGCCCATGCAGAGCTTGTTACCAAATCAGTTGACTTCACCAAAGATGAATTTGAAAATCGGGTACGGCAAGAATTATTAGCTGTAGAAAAATTAGAAAGTCAAAAATACCAAACCCAATTAGACTCATTGAAGTCTGATCTTCAAATGGTTATTAATAATTTAAAAGGTAAAATTGTATAAGATAACTTTTGATCGAATGTTTTAAGATTTTAAGCTCAATATTTATTAATCTATTTTAGAACAATCTGAAAAAGAGAAAAAATTATTTGCTGATCAAGCAATTTGGGAAACGAGCAAATTTTTAAAATCTTCTCTTGCTAGTTCTGATAATGAATTACCAATCAGCATACAAAATGAAATACATACTATAAAGGAACTTGGAGGTAATATTTGTATTATTATATTTAAGAATTGTATTTTATTAATTTCAATTCTAAGGAATAAATTAGAACTAGTATTATGTTAATAATATATATTTTAGGATCAGATGCAATGGTCAAACAAGTAGTGAATATTGTTCCACCCAAAGCATTGGAAAATGGTGTTTTTTCTAAGGGACAGTTGAAGGAAGATTTCAATCAAGTAGAAAAAAGAATATACCAGACAGCTCTTATACCTGATGACAGTTTTAATTTACCTTTAATGGCATTTAGTTATTTGGCTAGTCTCTTTGTTGTTCGTCATTCACATGTATCGCTCAATGAAGTGTACAACGAAGAATTTGATCCATCGGATTTAAATACTTATGAAATTGCTGAAAAAGCAAGGTATATATTTTTTATATAGTAAATATTTATTAAAACCTTTAATTTAACTAACCTTTTATTCTTATCATTTAGGTACTGCATTGACAGAGATGATATTTTACAAGCATTGCGATACTTGAATTTGCTGACAGGATGTTCAAGAGTTGTTGCTAATGAGTGGATGAAAGAAGCCACTGTATTTTTAGAAACAAATCAAGCAATTGATATGCTCTTATCCCATTCTACAGTTTCATCTTATTCTACAGCTCATAGCGCTTAAATTTTTAATTATTGTTCTAATACAATAAACAATTGAGTAATTAGAGAGCATTATATTTTATGATTTTATTTCCACAGAATTTAATTTGTAATTTGTCAATTGTTTGGTCTCTATGTTTAATTTCAGTGTAAATAAATTGAATTGAACTATCCAATTGTTACTGCTTATTAGTTATTCATAGAATATTGGAAAATAAAGACTTCATAGACTGGTTCAACAAATGGTTTATTAGCAATTTTTAACCAGTCACATTTTTTGAATATTATTATTTAACTTTTGAAGTAATAAATCTTTAAATCTAATGCTGCCAAAAACATATTTTAGCTAGCCTGAGCTACATGTACTTTAAAAATGTTGTTTGGATGAATTTTTTTTGGAAATTAAGTAAAAATAAAAATAAAATCCATTTTAAATTGTGATGTTATTTGTGTTATTTGCTTTTTGCCATATTACTTTGGATCAAATAAAACTTTTATTTATCTGTATTCTGTATTATTAGTTATTACTAGAATCCAAAAAAAAAAAAAACAATATATCTTTATAGTTATCATGATTAGGTTTATATATCAATAATAGTTATATAATATTGGATAATTGATTATAATTCAGTTATTCAAGTATTCGAATTTTTTCAATGTAATTATTTAGATAGTAACAATATTAGATTATTTAAATATATTGCAAGTTTGCAACACATGTTGAAAATGTATGTCTTTTGAAATATGTTAAAATGAAATGATTATTTTTCATTAGGTGGAAGAGATCAATATTTGAACATTTTAATTTTAATATTGCATTTAAAGTATTTACTATCTATTATGATTAGATCTTATGAGATATAATTTATGAAGTATATTATTAAAATTATATTTCTATTAAAACCATGATTTATGAATAAATTATATTTCATGGTTATAATACATATTGTCAATAATGTTTAATGTGTTGCCTTTTAGTTTTATTAATAATATTTTAATTATTTATCAAATTGATGATTTTTATTATAAATTCAGTTATTGTATATTATGAAAAAGGTTAAAATTTCATAGTACCTTAAATTTCATTATATATATGCACTATAATATTATGTCTCTAAATATGCGTTAAAAATACCTATATAATGAAAACAACAAAATACACACAAAGAAAACAAAATTTCATTAATTTACACTTTTGAGTAATTACTAATTTATTCACTTACAAGTATTATATTAAGGTACTATAATTAAAGTACCTGGTTATTATGATCCAAATCCTGAAGGGTTGTAAAAAACTATAGTAAAATTAAAAATAACAACTCGTCCAATATTCATTTGACAATAATTGCTATTGCAGTTATTGACAAAAAACCCTATTCAAATCTTCAGATAATTCAAATCAACATATTCATGGTAGATAAAGGTCATATTTGACATGTGTATATCATCGGTCTATTCATTTAATTTTAAATTGTGGACGGAGTGATGGAAACTTGGTTTTACAATGATGTGGGTTTTTTTTTAAATTTTTTTTCGTGTCTGACAACACCTTTTTTGGCAGTAAAAATGCTTAGATTTTTTTAAACAGCAACTTCTCTGAAAGGAAAGTGAATGTAGATGGTACTTGGGCAAGTCAGAAATCAACATTTTTAAAACTTTTTGAAAGCGTCGAAAAAAAAATTACGAAAAAACTGGAAATTTTACGCAAAACGTTTTGACAAAATACATTTTTTTTAAATGTTCTAACTCAAAAACGAAAAACCACAATTTTCACCAAATCTTTATATTGGTTTTTTCAATACATGGTTAAGTTTTTAATGTATTTTGACTTATTTATAGACAATTTAAATTTTCGATTTTTCTAAAATTTTTTTTAGAAATAGGTATCTAAAAAAAATTTGGCTGTCCCAAAACTCTTAAAAATGTAATACAAGGTTTATTATAAGTTATACTTATCGCAACTAAAAAATATTGGAAATAGTTTCACTCAATTTTTTTTATAAGCCCATAAAGTTCAAATTTGTATAAAATATGTTTAAATCGTGATAATTTGCAGCTACTCATAAGCTACTCTTCAGAAATGTAAAAAAAAAATTTATACCGAACTAAAAAGAAAAAATTCTATGACCATTGACCGTTTGAAAAGTTAAATTTTTACGACATTGCATAAAATAACGATTTATTCTCAAACGATTTTAAATATTTGCTATTATTCAAAAATTATAAATCGCAGGAACTGGAAATTTTTACCAGCTGATAAGATTGGCATTTTCTTCATGTCATATTTTTTTCAAAATATTATAATGATTTTAAAGCTACTTATAGGCATTTGAAATACCTATTCGATATTTTTACATTTTAGATTCTGAACGAAATTCAGTACTTGGACAAGTCAAAAATGCAACTTTTTCAATATTGTTTGAAAGCCTCGAAAACTAATATAAAACAATTACGAAAAAACAAGAAATTTTACGCAAATTCACGTTTTGACAAAATACATTTTTTTTAAAATGCTCTAACTCAAAAACGAAAAATCGCAAATAATTGAAATTTTCAAAAAATCTTTATATTAGCTTTTTCTATACATGGTTAAATTTTCAAAGTATTTTGACATATTTTGACTTATTTGTAGACAATTTAAATTTTCAATTTTTGTAAGTTTTTTTTTTTAAATATCTATAAAATTTATTTGGCTGTCCGAAAACTCTTAAAAATGTAATACAATGTTTATTATATGTTATACTTATTGTAACTAAAAAATTTGGAGCTCGTTTAACTCAAATTTTTTTATAAGCTTATAAAATTCCAATTTGTATAAAATGTGTCAAAATCATGCTAATTTGCAAGTAATTTAGTATTACTTATTTTTTATTTTTACTCATAAAATTTATTCTATTTATACTCAAGGTTCAAAATTTTAACACTTGGTTATCCGTAAGCTACTCTTCAAAAATCTATAAAAAAATTCTACAGGACTAACCAAAAAATGTTATGAGAGTTTGAAATTTAAATTTTTACGAAATTGCATACTATTGCATTTCAATTTAAATATAAAATACTATATTATTATATACCCATTTTAGACCAACATATCATCTCCGTTCAGTATATAATGATAGATTCATTGCATTCAAATTTAACAAATCCATTGTAATGATCTATCCTATGAACGAGGTGCACTCCACTCCCAATTGTACAGCAGAGCGAGGCCCATCCGGTTCTTTTTTTTTTTAAATACCTATCTAGAAAAAAAATGTTATTTTAAACTTCCTGAGTATATAAAAATATAATGTAACTAATTCACTAAAATTAATAAATATTTATTAATTTCTATAGCATATTCTATGGTTTTCTCTATTTATTATAATTGTGTGAAATCTTTTTTATATCAAATAAAATCATTAATATGAAAAATGAATAATTATATAGATTGAAACATGATTATTTTATTATAAAATATTTAAAATATGTATTTGCATTTGTATTTGCTAATTATATAATATAGAGTATGTTGACCTTCGAAGAGGTTTTTTTGCAACCGTCACGATTCTTCATAAATTTAAAATGTACACAAATTATTACTAATTAATAATTAATATTTATACAACTGTAATACAATATATTGTTGTACAATAATTTATTTATTTATTTATTGTAAGATCAACATTCTACCGATGATAGCCCATTATTCGAACACGGAAGAGTACGTACTGAATAGGTACTACAAAAAAAAATGTAGGTAGTACGATACCACGATACTATATAGTTAGTCCGGTAGAAATATTTTTACAGCTATTTCAAGAATAATTTATGGATAATCTCTTTTTAAAATTTCGAACCTTCAATATATGTACCAAAAACAGTATGAATCTTCAACGACAATATAACGTAAATTATCGCGATTTTGGCATATTTTATAAAAATTTGAATTTTAAGGGCTTATCAAAAAAAATATCTGTGGAACGAAATTTAATTTTTTTTAATTGCGATAAGTATAACTTATAATAAACCTTTTATCAAATTTTCAATAAAAAATTAAAAAAAAAACTAACATAATTGTAAAATCAATACATTCATCACTCCGCTCAGAATCTAAAATAATAAATAGGTAATATAACAAAAATACACTTTTTACTAAAAAGTATATGTAATAATTACATAAATAATAATAATGTAATATATATTTATGTGTTAAAAATGTATATATTATAATTAAATATTTTCTTCCGAAATATGTTGAGCCCCGGGGCCCTATATGAATATAAGAAATAAAAACTTTTTTCTATTACAAGTGTGTGCTTTATTAGTTCAATCTATTTGGTATTGTATATGAGCTCTCATATTCAATTGTTCCAGGCGTTTTTGCAGTACATTGTATGTCAATTTCGACCAACCCTCCCCACATTCAACACTTCCCCAATTAAAAAAAAAATACTGAATGTAAGACATATATTACCAATACATATTGTTTTATAATATTGTATTATAGTTGTATAAATATTAATTAGTAATAATTTGTGTACATTTTAAATTTATGAAGAATCGTGACGGTCGTAAAAAAACCTTTTCGAAGGTCGGTATACTCTATATATAATTAACAAATACACATGCATATTTCAAATATTTTATAATAAAATAATCATGTTTCAAACTATAAATTAATACTAAGTATTTATTTTTCGTTTTAATGGTTTTATTTGTTATAAAAAAGATTTCACACAATTATAATAAATAGAGAAAACCATAGAATATGTTATAGAATTTAATAAATATTTATTAATTTTAGTGAATGAGTTAGTTATATTTAAGAAATATATAATTAAAAATTATAAAACTGAAAAAATTGGACTACTCTATTCGTTATTTAACTTTTATTTTGGTTATCATTGCGACTCGAAACGCGATTAACTTATAAAGTATTATATCCATCATCAAAATGTCAACACAAAATCAACAGAATTTAATTATTATTAACAAGTATAAGTATAAATTATTATTAAATACTAGAATTAAAAAATTAATCCCTATTTCTCTTGTTCACGGCATCACGCGTGAATAAAAGGACTAATTTCATTAATTCTTTTTTTGTTGTATTTGTTATTGTTAGAAAATGATTCTTATGTAAGAAAAAATTAAGAAAATTTCGCAGAAAATTAAAAAAAAAGAACCGGATGGCCCTCGCTCTGCTATAGAGTAGGGGTGGACGTGGAGTGCACCTCGTTTATAGGATAGGACGGATAGGTCTTACAATGTATTTGTTAAGTTTTAATGCAATAATAGGTATCATTGTATATGAATAACGATTCTGAACGGAGATGATATGTTAGTATAGGATAGGTATATTATATATAAATATAATATAATATTATGTTATATTTAAATTGAAATGTTATGTCAATATTTGCATTTTAAATGCTTATAAAAAAGAAATAAGGTATATGGATTTGAATAATTTTGAAATTACTGTAAAAACAACTTCTGTGAAATCTTCTATTCAATTTTCAAGTATTTTATACCAGCCAATTTTTTTATCATCGAATTAAAAAAGAAATTGTAAAAAAATTGAATATTTCAAATGCCTATAAGTTGCTTCAAAATCAGTATAATATTTTTAAAAAAAATTTGACTTAAAGAAAATGCTTATCTTAACAACTAGTAAAAATTTCTAGTTTCTGCGATTTATAATTTTTGAGTAATAACAAATATTTAAAATCGTTTGAGGTTAAATCGATATTTTATGCCATTTCTTAAAATTTAAATTCCAAACGGTCATAAACATGTTTTCTTAAAGTCCGGTAGAAATTTTTTTTATTGATTTTTGAAAAGTAACTTATGTACAACCTAGTGTTAAAATGAACCATAAATATAAATAGAATAAATTTTATGATTTTCATCTACAAAATTAATAAAAAATTTTAAAAAATTTAAATTGTCTATAGTTAGGTTGAAAACTTACAAAATACTTCGAAAACGTTACCATGTATAGAAAATGCTAATTTAAATATTTGTAGAAAATTTAAAGTGTATGATACAGTTTTTTGTTTTTGAATAAGAGCATTTTAAAAAAAATTTAATTCGCCAAAACGTGGTTTTGCATAAAAATTCCAGTGTTTTTTCGTAATTTTTTTATGGTTTTTTTCGATTATTTTAAAAACTATTGAAATAGTTTTATTTTTGACTTGCCCAAGTACCATCTACATTCACTTTCCTTTCAGAAAAATTTCTGCTAGAAAATCGAAGTATTTTTATTGCCCCAAAACGTGATAACTGATGACACACAAAAAAAAACACACATCATTTAAATCAATAGATTCCATCACTCCGGTAAGAATTTAAAATCATAAAATTGGACTACTCTATTAGTTATTTAATTTTTATTTTGGTTTTCATTGTGACTCGAAATGCGAGTAACTTATATAATATTATATATATCCATCATCAAAAAGTCAACACAAAATCAATAGATTTTAATTATCTAACCAAGAAACTAAAAATTTATGATTGTGGATAAATAATTATCAATTGTTTTTTTTTACAGTAAAGGCAATAGACAAGGCAATAAGTTATGAACTGCAGTTGGAGAAATAATAAAATGCATTTATTACCTATTTATATACAATTATTTTTTATATTTGTTTTATTAAAAATATTTAAGGATATTTTCTCTATAAATTTAAAAATATAATAAGATTAAGTTTCAAGTACAAGTTAGAATAGGTTTACAGTTAACCTTATATAACTAACCCAAAACTGTTATAATAGCTGTAATCTATAATTATAGACTTTTACTAATTTAGGACGAGGCTAAGCAAATTTTGAAATTTAAGTAAAATTATGTCGTTTTGTTTGAGGAGAAGAATATAGGGGTTAAGTTATATTTTTGGCATATGAGCCGGGATCGGTTTGATTCATATTTCCCAGATCGTAAAAACTCGCCCCGTTACCATACCATATCTTTAAACGATTTATTGATTTTTGTGTATAGACATAAAATTGTATTCGTAAATGTAAAATAGCTTTGTTTTAGTTTTTTTTTTATTCCTTATGTAATATTTTACTTCCGTAATATGTACATAGACATAGTTAATTTTAAGTTTATCTATTACCAGCAAGCAACCAGCCCGTGTTAATGAACATGAAGGTATATATATATATATATATATATATATATAATTATGGGGGGTAATTATAATTTATTATATTTTCAACATATTTTTTTGTAATTAATTATAATTATACCTTATATTCAAGTAAATAAATATAATCATTGCAGTTTATTAACCGGGCTTTGATATTTATTGGTGTGACGCATGTGAATTATAATTTCAAATCAACTAAAATATACTTTGTAATTTAAAATTTAAAAACAACAATGTTAGCAATAAATAATAATAATAATAATAGTATGTACTATATATGTAGCAAAGAAGAACCGAACATTATTTTTTTTTCTTTGTAAAAAGGGCATGTAAATTTACCTGTAATTTTTATTTTAATGTATTTAAAAAAATTTAAAAATTTAAAGATACCAAATGCCTATATAAATTGCTTAAAAATCGATAAATTGGTAAAAGTTTCAAGTTTCTATGACTTATAATTTTTGAATATTAACAAATATTTCATAAATATTTAAATTTCAGACGTTCATATTATTTTTTTCGAAAGTCCGGTAGAAATTTTTTTTAGTGCTTATCGCCATCAAAAAAAAAAAAATTCGAAAATTATTTGACACAAATTTTTATGAAATATGGCAAAATCGCGATTATTGGGAAATGGTTTTGTAGTTGACATTATTGCATAAGGTTTACTTCAAATAGCTATTAAAGAATTTCTACCGGACTTTCAGCAACAATTTTTGTGACCGTCTGAAATTTAAATTTTTACGAAATACGTAAATAACGTTCTATCCTCAAAAGATTTTAAATATTTTTTATTATTCAAAAAGTATAAGTTGTAGAAACTTGAAACTTATACTAGTTGTTTAGATGAGAATTGTCTTTAAGTCATTTGTTTTCAAAATATTTTACTGATTTTTAAGCAATTTACAGGCGTTTGAAATATTTGATTTTTTTTATATATATAATTGTTAATATAAAAAAAAATTCGCAGGGACAAAATACTTGAAAATTTAATAGAAGATTCCATACAATTTGATCCTTCTGTCATTCAACAATTATTGTTGAAATACATATATAGGTACAATTACTTTGTATAAGCGTTTAAAAAGCAAATATTGACATAATTTTACAATTTTAATATAACATAATACTCGTATATTATATTATATACAATATACCTACTATTCTAGACTAACAAATCATCTCCATTCATAATCATTTTAAGTATGCAATGATACTTTTTTTTCTGATTTAACCAATAAGAGACCGAGAGGGATTTGTTTCACCCCTCATCTTTTATTTTGAAAAATAGCAACAATGGGACATCTCTTACTCATAGAAAAAAAATTACATTTTGTTTGTGTATATTTTATTCTTTTTCTCTTTCAGCCTCTTGCATCTTGACCCCTTTGCCGGTGCAATGATACCTATCATTGCATTCAAATTTAATTCATCCATTATAATGATGTATTCTATGAACATGAGTAAGCTCATATTTCAAGAGAGAAACGACTTGGTATGTGACATTATATAATTTTCAATATATATATTAATATTTTATTATATTAATTAATGGTTATTAATATATTAATAATATAGTCAAACACTTTATCTCATAGGCGTGTTTACGTTGATGGTCGGGTGGGCACCCCCCCCCCCGGCGGATTGTGCCCAACAAAAAATCATGCCAGGAGAAAAAAAATGTAACAATATCAATAAATTTTATTATTTATAAAAAATATTTGATTTTTAAAAATAATAAAAATTTTGTTGTAATTTATGTTATAAAAAAATCTATAGATATATAAAACGTTTACAACTAAAAAAAAGGTATTTCTGATTTAAAAATGTCTTGTACCTCCCCGGTCACCAAGGTCTGGACACACCTATGCTTTATCTATTCTATCTTCTTTCGCTTTGATAGCCATTAAATCGTTTATAAAATAATCCAAAACTTTTGACGATGGTAGATAGGAAAGGCCAAATAAATGTTTTAGTGCTCTTTCAATTTTAGAATCATTGTCTCTGAATTCTGACGCAAATCCCACCGATTGCAAAATTACAAATTGATAGATAAATTGCTATGGTTTAAATAAAACTATTTAAAGCTCTTATTATCAGTGCCGTAAAAATCATAGGTGCAGGCGGTGCACAGCACTGGGGCCCGCAGGGTCAAAGGGCATATGGGACATTGGTGGATACATGTCAAATTTTTTTTTTTAAATTTAATCATAATAATTTTATTACTATCTTGTATTTTATTTCATATAATGAAATATAAAAGCATGGTCCGTTTTACTTGGAATTGTTTATAAAATATTGGGAAATTTACTAAGCCCATAGTGACATAAATAGAATTGTTGATTCTTAAACGCGATATCGCGATATCGATACACACATACTATTACACTAACAAGTAATAAAGTACTCGTGAAGTCGTGAGTCGGCGAGCAGAGCTGACCGTTCTACGCTATACACCCGTCACCCATGTCGATATATATATATATATACACACACACACACACACACACACACACACACACACACACACACACACACACGACACACCTAATCCATAATAATCCATTAATACTCAATTTTTCCTAGTTCAATAATTTGTGTATTTTTTAATGTTATACTCAGATGTTAACAATAAAGAAATAATTTTAGTCAATCATTTTTTTTCATTAAAAAAAAATAGCTACCAGACCTACTTTACTAATAAAAACTGATATTTTTAAAATTCATGTA